>JAYMFT010078146.1:0-14380 GCA_038088735.1 Panulirus argus
CTGCCGCAACCAGGATTCGAACCTATGCGCTCGACCCTGGGCGGCCCGTGAATGCGTCACGGTCAGGAACGCTAATCTCTGCGCCACGTATGCACTCCTTCTCAACTGTCACTTCCTTCATGACCTTTGCATCATCTGCATACATAGTCAGGCAGGAGTCCATAGCCTCAGGCAAGTCATTCACGTAAATCAAGAAGAGTAATGGTCCGAGAATAGAACCCTGCGGTACTCCGCTGGTGACCTCAGCTTATGTCGAGAAGGCAGCGCTGACATGTGTTCACCGTTTCCTTCCACAGCGATAGTCTTGTGTCTGTCGGAAGAGTCTCCCCGTTCTTCCTGCCTGGAGATCCAGCTCCTTGACCGGCCTCCCATGCGTTACGGTGTCAAATGCTTTCTAGCTGTCCAGATAAAATCAATCTACCCAGCCTTCTCTTTTTGGTAGAATCTGAGAGGTTCGTTACGCATGACTGCTCCTTTCAATCACTCTCTCTCTCTCTCTCTCTCTCTCTCTCTGATGTCGTTTCTAAGACCTACTCCATTATTCCGTCTCTTTGGTGTTGGGGCTAAAGGGCGCTCCTCTGTGAAAACACTTTTGAACTTGTCAATCAGTTCCTCACATATCCTTACATCTTCCTCTACAACTCTCCCTTCTGAATCCCTTAGCCTGCTTAGCTGCTCTTTAGTTGAAAACTTACTCGTAATGAATTTATGGAAAAGCTTTGGACTTTCTCCTGACTTGTCCGCAATATTCTTTTCTCTCTTATCCTGCTGTATTCGCTACATGCTTTCTTATATACCTTATAAATGTTCACTGACTGAAGTTCCTCATATACCTTCGAAACACACAGCGCATCTCAAAGCTCCTTTGTTTTGTGACATGTTATATTGAACGATTCCTCCTCCTTTCTTAGCCTTCCCTCAATATTTGAGACTAGAGGTGTGTGTGTGTGTGTGTGTGAGGGAGTCAGCTAGCGTTATGGACTCGGGTGTTAGTCAGACTTTTGGTCGGGGATGTTATTGGCATGGAACTGTTCAGTGAGAGGTGGTAACGAGGCGAGTGTGTTTTGGCTGTGGAAGAGGCGGGAAGGGTTGGTATATGAAGTGTGCTGGTTACGTTAGCGAGGTGGGTATGTTGAATATGTTCGTTAGAATAATTGTATTCCAGAGTGAATGTTGGAAGTGTCTCCCTGGGGCGTTCCAGACAGCAAGTGGTAAAATATTGTAATCCAGACTGTCCCCGTTAACTAGAAGCACCTTAACGCCATATAGAAGAAAAGTATAGAAAATGGACACAAGGGGTCTTCTTGTTGCCTAAAGACAAGATGGGAAGATGAGGAGAGAGAGGTTGAGAGGGTCTTGGGTGTATAGGCGACGACACAAACATACACGGCCGAGGTTTTGTGTTCCTTGTAAGGCTGACTCCGGAGCACTGAGGCTCACCTAACACACACGCTCGTTATAACCACAACCCCCACCTTACTTGTCAACGGGTCTTTATTCGCTGCGGCTGTACGGCAGAAACTGTCTCGACGTGCTCAAAAGTCTCATCACACCTTTGTTAACCAACTTATCGTTCAGCTGGAATAGCGACTAACTCCCTGCTACCGCAGCAGCCACTCACCTTTACATAGTTCCATTAAAAGATGTTTCTTTCCTGATCATTTTCTATTTATTTGTTGGGCTATTGGTGCACGATGACCGTAGTTTGTCAGGTAGGAGTCCAGTCCTTCAGACAGATCGTCTATATATTTATCATGAAGAGCAATGGTCCCACGACAGAGCCATGCGGCATCCCACTGATGATCTCAGCTCGCTTCCAGGAGGATCCCATGACAAACGTCCTTTGTTCCCTAAAGCTAATATTATCTTCGATCCAACGTGATTACAATAGTCGACATATCGAGCGAGGAGATCACTGGCCAGACAGCAACTTTCCCAGACGACCTCGCGCTAAGACTTATAAAGATTTCGTCTGTTGTAACTCGGCTGGGAGACCAACCAGCACAACAGACCTACCCACTGAGAGCAGTCTATGTCCAGTGAGAAAGTGTGTGTCTGGTCTCAGAATTATCTTCAACACCTGAGGGAGGTGTTCAAAAAATGTTCGACTGTTGGTTATAACTGGACGCTGACGGCCTTAAAAACCCTCGGAGTCAATACAGCTAAGCCCAAGTAAGCAACCATCCAACCCACACACTGATCGTGGTGCGCCGAAACAAGTGCTGGTGATCAGCCGCAGGATCCAGTGCAGACTTCCTTCCCTCCCCCACGCCATCACCCTCTCGCCTCCTCCCTCCCTCCCACCCTCCCTCCCACTCCTCTTAAGTATCATCTCGAGCGCTTATCGAGTTCCGGTTCCGCTGTGTGTCGCTCCTTATATCCAGTTGGTCGCTTTATCGCGCTAAATGTTATCAAAATATGCTGGTGATCGCCTACGTGGTGCAGGGGGCCAGAGGTTGATGCAGTGGCCCTGGGGTCAGGCTGCTGCTCACCCAGGAGCAGGAACTCTCCCTCACACACACCCACACCCCCTACCCCTACCCCCCACACGCTACACGACACAATACCCTCTTCATCATACTCCTACACCAGACGACTTTTCTTGTAACAACTGAGATACTTGAGCGCTTTACGCCGATACAGAAATAGCATGTGGTAGGCTACCAGCGACCAGGGGGGGGTGGTTGTTACTGCCGCCTGGGTATCGGGAGAGATGGTGACGGCGGCAACCCATTTTTAGTTTTTCTCTCTTCTTTTCTTGACTCTAACATTGTCACCCCCTGATACTCCTCTCAGTAGTTATGTACCCTTCCCTGTAGCCTTTATACTCTCCGAAAAGCACTGTTCTCTATATATACAAGCAAGGCTTATGGACCCGATGGAAACCATCCCCGTGTACTGAAAGAGTATGTTTTAGAACTTACACCTGTGCTTGCTCGTCTGTTCCTCGCTTGTATAAAAGCCAACACCTTTTTCGTCTTCATGGAAACATGCATTGGTACATCCCATCCCAAAGAGGGGGGCCGTCTTAACCCCTCCAACTATCGTTCTGTTGCTCTGACTTCTAATCCCAAAGTCTCTGAATATCTCTTCATTTCCCATATCCTCAGACATCTTGAATCTCAGTCTTCTCCCTGATCATCGGTATGGCTTCCACGTGGCAAGATCCACTGTTTGTATCCTTTCCTGTATTCTTAATATCTGTTCATCATCTATGAAAGACTTTGGATAATCCTATGTTGTAGCCCTCGATATTTCAAATGTTATTGACAGGATATGGCATCTGGGTCTCATCTCCAAACTTCCCTCTTTTGGCTTCCCTTCCTTTCTTTGTTCCCTCATATCTAGCTTCCTCTCTGGTCGAACTGTCTCTGTAGGTGCTGATGGCTCAAACTCTACCCCTTCCCTTATCAACAGTGATGTACCTCAGAGTTCTCTAGTGGTTCCTATACTCTTCTTCCTTTTTGTCAACGGTTTCTTGTCATCAAGTAAACAGATATCATTCATATGCTGACGACTCGACATTGGCTTCCTGCACTTCCTTCATACAGGCGCCATCCTCTCTCTCTCGATCTGTATCTCGTCTCGACACAACTTCCTCCACAAACTCAGACTTGCATAGGATTTCTCACTGGGTTAAACGGAACCTGGTTAAGTTTAATGCTTCCAAAATCCAACTTTTGCCTCTCTCTCTCTCTCTCTCTCTCTCTCTCTCTCTCTCACACACACACAACTTTCCAGTCTCTTTTATTGGATCCGTAATTCCATCACTTAAGTCAAAGAACATGTCAGTGTATCATCAAAATTATCTTGAAAACTTCGTCTTAAACAAGAACTAAGTCTCTCTAGACAAAAAAAAAAAAAAAGGAGATTTTCAAATTAGACGCCGTCCATTCTTGTCTGCTAAAACATTGCTCCGTTTACACAAAGAAATGATCGGCCCTTACACGGAGTGCTGCTCTCACATCTAAGGAAGCTTTGTCTTTACAATATGTATAGATAAAGTTTGAATCTAAAGTATTTCGATATATTAATTCTCTCAGTCTAACTTCATAAACTGACCCACTTGCTCTATACCATAATGTTGATTTACTTTCCTTCTTCTGTTGGTATTACTCTGGGCTTGTTCTCGAGAGCTGGCTACTTGTGTGCCCCCGCCATGAGCTAGACCACGTATTACCAGGCACGCTACTGCGTTACGTATTGAGTGGCCGTTTTACAACACAAGGGTGGGCCGATTTGGTAAGTTTCTTCCCCTACCCTTCAAGCCTTTGGAGCTCTCTTCTTCCTCATGTCTTTCCTAACATCTATGACCTGGCCCATACATTAAAAAAAAAAAACAGGTTTTCCATTTCCTTCCTTTTTTCTCAAAATTTCTCCCTTTCATTGATCCTCTGAGCATTCCAATTAAGTCTCGGCCTTGATATGAACTTTTGTCCATGACGAGAAAAAACTACAGTGCCTGTCAAGTTCCTCTCTCTCTTCCAGCTCACTGTGTTTTATTATTTCCACTTTCCACACACAGCTTCCCACTTCAGACATAACACTCGACAGTATGTACGTCAGACGACTCTGTAATTTTAAGTAGTTTTCTGTGCGGTGAGTGGTACGTGCTGGCCCTGTTTAACTGTAAGATCACGGCATAGGTAGAGAAAGTTTAAGAAATGGGGCGCCACGAGCGCAGTACTCTCTCCTCGTATAGTATGTATAGATAAATAATTACACACACACACACACACACACACACACACACACATATGCAAGCGCCTTAATACTCTTTTCAATATAATCTTACTTCACAAATCTTTTTTTTAATAGCCTGTACAATAGTTGTGTATTATGCGGCGATAACATACGTATGCCATACACCATAGAGCCACATAATACGACCTTTATCATACACTAAGTTTACACTTCATATTTCAGTAAGTATCGTACAGTTGCACTAAACAGCCATCATTGTATGGGGCTTATCAAGCAGGTGCGTTACACGGCTCTTTCTTATATCAACAGTGAATAGTTTATACCATACTGACTGGGTGCTGCACGGGGGAGGAAAATTGCTTTTATAAAAGATATATGAAAATGGCTTTTGTTGGTGTTCAAATGGTTTTTAGGGCCAAATGTTGTTAAGTTAAAATCAAGGTTCTCTTCCGAGTTGAATGAAAACCATGAAGATGTACATAGTCTGGTGGCCTTTGTTGGCCTTTGAGGCCAGATTCTGGTCCCCTTGGATCCTGTGTATCATGATGTGAAGCTGCCCGTTTTGAATGCGAGCACTGAACTAAGACTAAACTAAAAGGTTGGGGTGGCTTTTGATAGCCTACAAGGCTACAGTGTATATACATTGTATTGCCTCTATCAGTTGCTCGTGCCGTCTCAGCTACATAAAGAAAAGTAGCTTTGGTATTTTCTTCTATGTTGAGGGCTGCAGTCACGGACAAAAGTCCACGTCAAGGCAGGGCCTTATTTGAAATAGAGAGAGAATTAAGAAACGGAAAAAGAAGAGACAAAGAAAAGTATTTACGAATTTTTGAGAAAGTGAAAGACCTGTCTTTTGAAATGAGCCAGGTCATCGTTATTGGGAAAGACATGAGAAGGTAGAGAGTTCCAAAGCTTCGACGTGTAGGGAAAATCACTCATAGTTTCCTTTAGTTAATTTCTCGCTAAGTAAAAATCGCACGAAGGCCTCTTTATACTATGTCCCAGCCTAATCATCTTGGCTCTCACTATCCATTTATCAGGCCTAATGCAATCCTCGTCATTTCTTGTGTCTCTGATGATCTCGGTATCGTACACAAACATGCAAAGGCAAGAGGCTAGAGTCCCAGGGGTTCCCAACCTGGGGTACATGTACCCCCAGGAGTACATTTGCATTTCTCAAGGGGTACATAGGGGGTCTGAGAGTATAACCATGGTGTACACTGCTATACAGTGTACATCATGAGTAATGTAGAGCATTAGAAATATAGAACACCCTCGTTACAAATAAGTATAAAATCACTATATAGACTCTTACCGTGGTTTTGGTTGGGTCAAATCACATAAAAAGTAGTGATTTACCATGGAAGTGAAGGCCAGAAATGTTCGAAATGACATAAAAAAAACATCGAATATACAATTTCAACCAAACCTTACCTAGGAAACGTTACCTAGCCTTCGTGGGATGTACCAAGTGCTAATAATACCAAGACCTGATTTGTTGAGAGAGGCTGAGGAGGTAGTACTGAATGTGGGCAAGAACTGTGATTGTGCAGGATACAGTAATGGTGTGAGGAAGACGCAGCATTGGCCTGTTCGAGTACAAAATTTTCCATCCTAGTCATCAAGAGTACAAAATTATCTATCAAGAGTACAAAATTATCCCACAGGAGTACAAAATTATCAGTCCTAGTCACCCAGAGTACAAAATTATTTACCAAGAGTACAAAATTATCCATCAAGAGTACAAAATTATGCATCCTCGTCATCAAGAGTAAAAGATTATTCATCAAGAGCACAAAATTATCCATCAAGAGTACAAAATTATCAATCCTAGTCATCCAGAGTACAAAATTATTTACCAAGAGTACAAAATTATCCATCCTAGTCATCAAGAGTACAAAATTATACATCCTAGCAAATTGTTGGGCAGCCATTTAGTCACAGATCTATTGCAAAGTTACTGCTTCCAGATTTTGTTGTACAACTCATGAGTTGATTTAGGAAAAATGCCCTGCCTTGGTTGTGGTTTAAGAAACCATTTCAGTGCCTCACGTATCTGAAGAGCAAAGATTAATACTGTGTAGGAGATGAGAGATAAACGATTTCGTTAAAGTGACGCAAAACCATTCATTGATTATCTTGAAAACAAATGAGTGTATTGTATCCTTCCTCCACCTACACTAAAGTATTCATTCTTTGCCACAATATCAAAAGGATATCTACTACAAGATGCTGAACAATGGCGAACCGGTAAGAATGCAAACTAACTAGAGCTACTTTTATTGTGTTAGTGTTACGCATATTGGTAATGCTGATGTTTTGAAGGGGAAGAAGAAGTTACTCTACAAGTGTGGGAGAAAGTTCTACAAAGGAGGCGCTGGGCAAGTGTTGCCATTACTTAGTGCCAGGTCAGCAGTAAAGATGGGATTGACAATAATCAATTATGATGATTTCCAGAGCATTAATATGGTATAACTGCATACTGAAATTTGTAATGAATTTCGTTCAGTGTTTGATGACAATCTGTTATCCTGGCCTGGTGGCCCTGTACTTCTGAAAGTATCTGGTGATGCTGATTTTTCTGTCAGACCAACAAGGAGGATCCCAGAGGAACAAAGAGTTAGAAAGGTTTTGTGATGTTACAGTGTGAGGGTAAAATAGTTCCTGCGGATGAACCAACTGATTTGGTGAATCAAATGTCTCTCACTGCAGAGAAGTCGGTTGATAGACTGTATATTGACCCTGGACTCTTAAATGTGTTCCTGAAGAGGGATTATTATAGACTGCCAGTTTTAGAGGATATTTTCCCTGATCTGAACAATGCAACTTTGTTTCCTCTCTGTGATCTAGAGGCTGGCTACAATCTTTGTGAGTTAGATTATGAGTCCAGTTTGTAGACAGCATTTGCTACTCCATTTGGAAAGTACTGATGGTTGCGTTTGCCCTTAGGCCTCAACGTGAACAGTGAAATCTTTCAAAGGAGATTGCACCAAGCCCTAGAAGGCCTGCAGGGCTCACATTTTATAGCAGATGATGTACTAGTATATGGTGATGAGAGGACGAGGAAGTCTATGGCCAGGTGTGCTGAGGCACAGGTAATACTCACTCAAACGAAATGTCGGTTTTCGTATGCCTGAGGTTGTTCTAAGTTTTAAGATACGTACTTTGAATCCTACAAGCAGTTAGTGATTCAGTCAGATGCTATCAGCAAGGGCATTGGCGCAGCATTGCTACAGGAAGGCCGCCCTTTGTGTTAAACTAGTAAGACACTAACTGGTATAAAGATTAGGTATGTTATAATAGAAAAAAGAGATTCTTGCAATTGTGAATGCGCTAGAAAAATGGCACCAGTTTACATATGGCAGACAAATAATTGTGTACACAGACCAGAAGCCGGTTGAAAGCAGCGTACTGAAGTCTTTGGACGAGTCCCCAAAGAGGCGTCACGCGTTGTTGTTAAATGCCCTTGCATATGATAATGAAGTAAAGCACATGAAGTGCAGGATATCTCAGTAGGGTACACAAAATCTAGTCGAGTTTAATGCCTCCAAGACCCAATTTCTACCCATCTCTCTATCGAAAACTCCTCACAACTCTCGTCTCTCTTTTGACGGTTCTGTAATTCCACCTCGACTCAATGAACATACTTGGTATTACTGTAACATCCACTCTCTCTTGGAAACCCCACATTATGGGAATAGCTAAATCTGCCTTTTAGGAACTGGGTGTCCTGTTCAGATATCGTAACTTCTTCTGAGCAGTTGTTCCCTTTATACAAGGGATTGATTCGACCTTGTATGGAGTACTGCTCTCACATTTGGGGTGGTTCTAACTCTGTTTCGTTACTTGACAGAGTTGATTCAGAAGCGGTCCGACTTATAAACTGTCACAGGCTAACTTCTAAACTTGACCTCCTTCCCTTACGCCGCAATGTTCGTTCATTTTCCCTTTTCTATAAGTATTACTTTGGCTTGTGCTCCCGAGAGCTGGCTGCTTGTGTGCCCCCACCACTAGCTAGACCACGGAATACTCGGCAAGCTGCTGCTTCAAACGATTATTGTGTGGTCACCGGCGACTCAAGGGTGGGCCGTTTTGATATCTGCTTCTTTTCCTACATGTCAAAGCTTTGGAACGCTTTCCCTTCTTATGTCTTTCCCAATAACTAAGGCTTGGCACATTTCAAAAGACAGATCTTTCACTTTCTTCAGAATTCGTAAACAATTTCCCTTGTCTTTTCTTTTTTCTTTTCTTAATTCTCTCTATATTTCAAATAAAGCCCTGCCTTTATGTGGACTTTCAGACCTTGAGTGGAGCCTTTAACAAAAAAAATCTGTAAGTTGTCCTGTGCACGTAATACAGTTGTTTTGAAGAGATGTAATTAATAATTTTATCTTTACGTGAATAATTTCATATCAGTATTTAAAGCCTATTAATTTTATCCTTTTTTTGTAATAACTTGGTTTACTCTTGATATCCGAAAGTCAATGAACCCTTACTTACTTTACTGCATAAATTGTAGACAACATATATTGAACGGGACTAAGATGCATCAAAATTGACAAATAAAAAGCAGGTAATCATGACTAATGTCAATACAGCTACTGCCATATTCTTATCATCTCAACCTCCTGTGATTTAGACATTCATGAAAATGTTTTGATCATGTTTCACGTAAACATAAACTTAATAGAATTTGTAGGCGACCTTTAGATGTGAAAGTATGTCATTTTGAGAGAGAGAGAGAGAGAGAGAGAGAGAGAGAGAGAGAGAGATAGGTTAGATAGATAGATAGATAGATAAATAGAGATAGATATATATAGAGAAACAAATATTATGTGCAAGATCTAACTCCTGAGTATAAACTAAACAGACGCGGCCAAGGGAATGTCAATGAAAGTTATTTTTATTACGGACGTGTGTGTGTGTGTGTGTGTGTGTGTGTACTTACCTATTTGTACTGTACGAGGAGGGTGTTCTACACTCGTGGGGCCCCATCTCTCAAACTTTCTCTCTTGTACAACTTTCTCAAACTTATGCTGTCTATATTCATAATTTTGGTACTTAGTTTATCCAATACTTGTATAAAAGTATTTCTTTACATCTTATGTAACAAGTTTCTTGTTTTACTCTACTATGGTTTTTTGTTTCATCTTCGTATTTCTCGAAAAAATTTCTACTGTTGACAACTTCGAACTGTGATAAGTGTGTGTGTGTGTGTAATGTTTAGAAAATTATCAGAATACCAAAATATCGACTTTCTGAAATGAGTAACCAACAGAATAGTGGCACAGTACTGACAAAGGGGAACAACGCTCGGCAGCCGTGACGCAAGGTTGTCTGGAGAAGTTCTCGTACACTGCCGGGTTGGCGGGTGTATGAGGAAAGTGCCAGATGGTGACGTCACATCAGCAGATTAAGGTCTTCAAATGGCCTCAACAGGCGAACTGCTATATTTTATTGTGAGCGTAGATTCCTACTACCATCAGCTGTGCCAAAAGCGCGTACTCTGAGTACCCCAGATATTTAGTATAATACTAAATAAGATAAAACCTTCTCCTGCAATACGCGATAAGGCAACCTCCTAAAATTCCCCAATTACCATCGGTACCCAGATTCAAAAGTTCTTAGAAGACCGTTAACCCCTGGCCAGATTTTGACCTACTACCCATCAGAACCATGCCAGAACCTCGTCCTCCACGACTGGTGTGCTACAATGAGAGGAGGAGAGCGTGAATGTAAGGTGGCGCTGCTGCCGCTGCTGCTGGGGTTCAACGACCTGATGCAGTTGGCTCGAGCGCAGGTAGGTCAGGGAGACGCTCTGGGGGTGAACGGCCTCTCCTGCCACCACCACACTTTCACTGCCTCCCTCCTCCTCCTCCTCCTGTTATAGCTGTTACTTCTGCTGCTGTTGCGCTGTCACTCCTGTCTCTGTCTTAGCTATTACTTTGGCTGCATGTTATAGCTGTTACTTCTGCTGTCGTCATAATTATTACTTGTATCGTCATAGCTGTTCCTTTTGCTGCCGTTATAACAGTACCCCAGCTGCTGTTACTCCTATCGCTCTTATAGGATGTTACTTCTGTTGCCGTTATAACAGTTACTCCTGTTGCTGTTACCTTTGATGTTGCTTTTGTTGTTCCTGTTGGCCACTAGGTTGGTGAGGAAGTTTTGCTCACGGTCGATCGTGTCCTGTGTTGCCCTGTGTGCCACTCTGCCTTCAGTCGTACAGCAGTCAGTGTTGTGTGACTGCCTCTCTCGCTGTCCTCCACTGTTCCCGTCAGTACTCTCTCGCCTTACCTGCAATGGTAATCTGCCGGCCGCATCTTCCAGCCAGTGATGTTGCTGGTCGGCTGGTAGTCTGGGCTTTAGGCCTACCAACTGCCAGGGTTATTAAGGCCGTCAACTTTAGGTTATAACCACCGGTAGAGCAATCTTGGACATCTCGAACAAGGTGTTCCAGATATTTCTGAAGCCATACATACTCTTAATGCATATATGGCACTCGTTACTGTTCCTGTTACTGGTGAGTTGCTTTATCTGACACCAATGCTGCTGTTGCGTGAACCACGTCGTTAATTTCCTGCTGTAAAGCTGTCATTCACATGTCACTCGTATCAGCAGGGGGGCGGGGGGATGTGATCTTATCGAGAACAGCGTCTTGCATGGTGGGGGGAGGGGGGAGGGGGTCATCATACCTCCTGGTGAGGGGGAGGGGTAGTCGTCAGCAGAGGAGGAATAACAACAACCGCTTCGCTGGTGCTTCCTGTGGCCGCAGCCAGCCAGGCGTGGCCGCTTCAGAAACGTTGATCAAACCTCTTGACTTGGACAGCACGACCCTTGGGTACGACAGTACGACCCGTCAGTAAATCACGACCCTCTAGTATGGCAGTACTTCCCATGATTACGACAGTACGACTCTGGGGTATGATGGCGTGACCTTTGATCTGACCTTATCGTCTTGTGAACACTACTGTAGTATGAAGACTACCTTAGTATGGAGACAGTGTAGTGTGGAGATTACAACTGTAGGAAAGACTACTGCTTTAGCATGAAGACAAGTGTAGTGTACGACAGAAGGACTCGTTAGGTGTTGTGGTAGACGGTGGCGGTGGTGATAGGTGGTGTGTGTGTGTGTGTGTCTTTTATAGCCCCCCCCCCCCCCAGCTCTATATATGGCAGTTCCCTGGACAGCCTCATCAACCAGTCGTGCCCCTCCCCCCTCCCCCTCCCCCCCCCTTCTCCCACCAACAACTGGCTTCCTGATCGTTGGGCACCTGATTTGCATATTCGTTTAACGGGTGGTAGTGAACATGGAAGATGGTGCCCCTAGCACAATGGGTCTCCAACTTTACCTTGTATGTCATTATTGTCATTATCTGTTTTCTGACTCGACCCTTCCCTGTGGTCGGTCATCTCTGGCTCTGGGCGTTGGGTCTCCTGTTCTCTCTGTCTGCATGTCTCTGATTTAATTGTCTATCCAACTTTTCTTTTTCCAGTGCGGTACGGAACGGACAGATGACATGCCCCGGTCAGAGCCATCTCGAGTGAGAGGAAAAGGTTGTAGAGGAAGAAAGTGGAAATTCCTCAGGTCCCCACGAGTGTTTGCAAACCTCACTGTCACAAGAAGACGTCATATGACGAGCGACACAGAGATTCCACAGCTTACCACCTCCAGGAGAGAGGGCTTCTGTCTAAATGTTTTTAACTTTCTTTTCGTCAACCTTTCCTATTTTATTATTTCATTTATTATTTTTCATACCATTTGACTCTTATTGTTTCTCATTTCGTATTTGTCTCATTATTTTCCTGTTTTTCATTATCAGTTCATCTCTATGACCGACTCATTCTTTGTCTCACTGTTTTTCTCATCCCATGATTAACTTCCATTTTATGTCTGTCGGTGTTTCAGATTCTCTTTGTCTATCTCATTAGCTAAATATTTTTTCTGCCACAAACAATACATCTCAACTTCACTGCTCGCAAGTGGCCATCATCACCACTCACTCTCTCATCATTTGTACCTAAGGTTCTCCACACGCTGTATACACGGGTCTAACTTCTAATTCATCATCCTATTTACTCCCTGCAATTTTGAATTCTGGCTCACATCTTCAAGAGCGATATAAATCCTCTGTTTAAGGGAAATGTTATAAACAAACACCGCGCCACACTGACATATATATGCAATTATAATAAACAACAAATGGTAAAAAGATCAATAAATTATAATTAAAAATATTGACGAGAGTTATTGATACGACTGGAAAATGAAGCAATAGCTGGCACATGATTAGGTTTGAATTATGGCTATTTAGATAACAGCTGTTTGGGTCAACGTCGTTATAACCTACAATCAAAAACACTTGAACACCTGCAGATGTTCAGCAGAGCAAGTTAGACCAGCAATATCACAATCAACCAGTCAATATATAAGAAAATTTACACTGTAAGCCATAACTATGGTCAATAATGGATGCACCAAACACTTGGTGGAGGGTTGACCTGACCAGGGGTAACGTTCACTGGTGTTTAACGTTCCTGCCAGAAACGTTTAATCAAAATACATAAAACAGAAGGACTGAAGGAGGGAGGCCTGTCCGATATATATTGTTTCATGATTGATCCAAGTTTTCAGACATATTGTAGAAAAGTCTGTTAACTTTTCTTCTTACTTTCCATCCTCACCAGATGGTCGCTGATACACAGCTTCCTCATGAATCATGAACATTTAGTGATGTTTTCGCCACACTTCAGGATTATCGATCAGGTACAGCGGGAAGGAACACGTCTTCAGTGGAACACCCGCCTCGCGGCTCTAGTACCACACCGGCCGACAAGTGAGTAACTACACACAACCCGTCACACGCACGGCATCCCGCACGACATTCAAGACTCGCTCTCGCCATCAACAGCCGGTAACGAATTTCTTACACGTTTTGCATCACATTCGTCACGATACACGGTGACGTGCACAACACCTGGTGACGTGTACAACACCTGTGCTCTATTTTCAAAAGTTCATACGCTTTTCTGGCATATGTTATATTATTACATCCGTGCCATCACGATGATAACCCGTTGGCCTCGCGATCGCTCGGGTGGTTGCTTGGTATGTTATTCCGTTATGGATTCCCAGACAGAAATGTATATCAAAAGGAAATATTGTCCTTTGAAAACGTCAGAAGCATTTCTGAATAAATGTAAAGAAAAATTTCCTTCTCTTTATAACCACAGGATAACACTAATTGCTTCAAGACTAAATGCTTATGTCTCTGGCCTGCCTTTTATTCTATATCGCATCAACGTTCATGTTGCTGTTATGAGAAAATAGAGTTATATCAGAACCTGTTCCACTATGGCTTTTAAGATAACATTTTACATTTGTTAAATATTCTCTTACCAAAGCTGGCACACTACAGTAACGAGTTATGGCAAATTACAGGAAAATTTTAGTAACAGTAACGTTAAGAAAAACTTATGAAAAACTGATAGTAAAGACGAGAACAAACCTTACTGTTGTGGATCCCGACGTAACAAAATGTATTCCCAAGAACGGAAGAGAAGAAAAAGCTCTTATAAATGATCTTAGGTCAGTGCTGTACAAACACACACACACACACACACACACACACACACACACATATATATATATATATATATATATATATATATATAT
>JAYMFT010078157.1:0-14380 GCA_038088735.1 Panulirus argus
TATATGTACTGTGCATATATGTGCATGTATGTATATATGTGTGTACGTGGGGGGATGGGTCTTTCTTCGTCTGTTTCGTGGTGCTACCTCGCTGACGCGGGAAACAGTGATCAAGTATAATAAATTAAATATATATATATATATAATATGTATAGGTTATTACTGTAACTGGGAACAAAGAAGATATCACACAAAAATATATGATAATCTGGGAAGTAAGTTGGAAAGGTTATTCATTGCAATACTAATAAAATTACGAAACATAAATGGAAGACCTACAGAAACATTTAAACGAAAACATGATGAATAGCTGGGTTTGATCCCTGATGAACCTCTGATCAACAACTATAGGAGCTGCATAGGAGCTGAGAAACTATGTTCATCAAACAAGAAGTGAGCACTATGTGCAAGTCTACCATTCTGCAAAAGATGATGAAGTAAGCACTGTGTACAAGTTCCACCATTCTGGCAAAATTTTGTCACAGGCACCCAAAGATAGGTATTCTGTCTCAGCCACCATCAGTAATGTAGGTGGCTGCTCAGAATAGTCCTATTCATCATGCAAGGCTTGTGGTGAGCACTGTGCACTAACCCTACCATTATGAATAAATTTCACTGTAGTCACTCTCTTTCTGGTAAATTAAAGTAAACTGCAGCCAATACTGCTACAGCAAATAAAATGGAAAGAAGTTCTCAATAGCTGTATTGCAAAGACAAATAATAGTCTTTATGCCAGTGTATACAATAAGACTAAAAGTTTAGTGCCATACAAATGTAAGCATAATATAAACACAAAAACACCAAGAGATAGATAACACTGTATTAACAAGAAAACAGAAGAAAAAGTTGTTAAGGTATGCAATAAAAGAGAAAATGTAAAAGATCTACAAGAAAAATATGAAATGCTGACAAGAAAATAATGGAGTCACACAGGAGATAAAAGAGAGAGAATGAAAATTCACAAGTTCTATATCTATAAATAAATAAAAGAACAAAATACTGTATCAGAGACGGGACCTTTTAAACTATGAAGTGAAAGTGAACTGATCCCAGAAAAATTTGCCGATGATAATCGTCAGTTTGCAGCACAAAAAAAGAATGATGTAGATGAAATACTTAATCACTAGAATGATGATGACGTTATAGATATTAACATATCAGGAAGTGGCATACTAGATGTGAATGATCAATTTGGAAAGAACTCAGCAACAGGACTTGATGAGATTCCAGCTATATTTCCCAGAGATAACAATAACAAAACTTCTGATTATGTTAATGAAGCAAATCACAGATCAGTCAAGTACAGCAGATATACATAAAATGGTACCTTATCATAATGCTAATATGCAAAGGAGAATTCGAGTCAACTCTAAACCAACAGAGACCAGCTAACCTTACATCTCATACAAAATTTTCAAAGCTTACAAAAGTGAAGAAAAGACCAACAATTTCATCAATGAAGGCCAGCATGAATCTTTACAAGGTAGAAGAACAATGTATACTAAGAAAAAGCATAAAAACACAAATAATTGTTCACTATAATGATATATACAAAACTGTTGGAAAGATGATGGGCACTGTTATGACTCTGCTAAAGCATTTCTCAGTTTCTTTTATTCATACCTGATTGCCATTTCCCACATGAGTGAGGTAGTGCCAGGAACAGGTAAAGAAAGGCCACATCCTCTCACATCTATTATCTAGCTGTCATGTGTAATGCACTATTACCACATCTCCCTATCCACAACCAGGCTTCACAGAACCTTCCATGGTTTACCCTCTTACTTCATGTGCCTTGGTTCAGTCCATTAACAGCACATCAACCTCAGAGTATACTACAAAGTTATATTAAAGAAAGTAGCAAAACAGATTATCAAAGGTGCTTTAGAAAATGTAATCAAAGAGTTTATAACAAACAATCTAGTGGCAGGAAACAGAACTACTGTATGTAGGAAGCAAAGGACCTTCTTCAAAAAAGAACTGGCTAGCTTCAATACTACTGGTATCGGTAATAATGACTCCAACATACTATACAGACATGAAAGTGTAGGAAAGTACACTCAGGTCCATTGTGGATGACACAAAAGTGAGACAGGAAACAGATAAAGAAAAACTACAAAAAGACCTGTACATAATCTACAAATAAGAAAAAGAGAACCTAATGGAATTTTACAGACAAATTTGTACAAACAAGTCACAGAATGGAGAGCAGTTTAACTGCATTTCCTCACAAAGGCCCTGCAATGAAAGCCACAGAAAGTTAAGGTACATCATAGATGTAAGAGTTATCATCTGAGGGGCTTGTAGCCAGAGTGATGAATCACCCAATCACCTGATGCCAAGACTGAAGTTCAAAAATGTCTGCTACACACTTTCCTGACTGTTCGGATGGTAAGGGAAAAGGTACTATTTTTCAACCTTACAGCTATGCACATGGGAAAGTTCTCGAGAGGATGGCAATACACCAGAATGATAAGTGATGAATACTGTCATGTTATGTGCTTAGCCAATCAGCACTTATTGGGCCTATTTGTACAGTGCAGAGATAGTGTTCTTCACTTGAGGGGCCCCATATTCTGAACTTTCTACACAATCAAGAAGCCTTTTAAACCTTTGTAAACTGCTAATATTCACAGCCTCTTTGGTTAGTTTGTACCAACCATCCACACTCTAACACTAAACCAGTACTTCTTAACATCCTTTCCTAAAAAGATTTTACCTACCTATTTGTTAATGTAATTTATTTCCCACTAAGTAATGATCACAATGAGGCCTTCTTTCACTCTGTCCCATCCTCATCACCATGTACTTACTTGGATGTAATCTTATCAACCATTTCTTGTTTGTGTGGGGAGAGAGGCAGTGATACCTGCATATTTTCTGTGCAATAAAGGTGTATTACATGTGCGAGATGAGCTCCTCTGAAAGTGATTAGAATAAACAAGAACATACTCCTTACTTGCCTGTGCCTCATTCAAGCAGGCCACTTTACTTGGACTGACCATGTATTCATGGACAGTGACGACTCCTGTCTCCTCTGCGACCGTGCCTTTGGTTATACTTTGGTTATATAAAAAAAGCAGCTGATACAAGAAGTCTTCACACTACATGACTAGGTATGGCAAATCACATTCAAATGGCAAACACAACCCTTCAAGGTCATCAAGATCAGTGCCAGGATTTAACTGACATTACAATTCTCCAAAACCACATCACCAAGTATGTGGAGACTGCTGTCAACTCTAAAGATGTTAAGATATTAGTGCTCTCTGTTGGTATCATGAGTGCATACAACTAAGCTGACCCCCATCAAATCAGGCTGCAGAACTACAACTCCTTCACCTTCAACCCTGCACACAACACACTCCTCCAAAGTGCCTCAAAGATGTTGAGCTCTCTGCTGAGAAGTGCAAGGATGTCTCAGCTCTCATTGCATACATCCCTGTCGCAAACCACAGTTCATCTGAAGATATCCTGAAGGGCAAGGATGACCCAGCTGCCATCATTGTGGAAGAAGACCTAGATGACAACTTGCTGGAGAAATAACCCCCTAATCATATGTGTATCAGCGAGTCAGTGAGTACAATCAAAATTATGACATTAAAATTCAAGATTATTGATAATATTTTTGATAATAATTTGATATTTCTACATGTTAAACCTTACCAATTAGGAAAAAAATAGAAGTAAAAGAGACTTAAAACCCTTAAAAATGAGACCTAAAGCATGAAAATCCTATGGTTGGTTACCAAGATAAATATCATTATGGAGATGGGTAAAAGTACCATACATATAAGCATCTTGAATTTAAAGAGTACATCAATAAGAGAGTACTGTCACACCAAATAATGAGTGACATGAAAATGAGAACTTTTACAACAAGAGACAGAGGGAACATGTTTAAAATGTTCAAAATATACTTATGAAGCAAAACTGAATACTGCTGCATCATATGGTCAACAGCCAAACAAATGGAAATAAACAAACTGGAGAGAATTCTGAAACAGTTCACAAGAAAAACTGATGGTATAGAACACATGGACTACCACAAAAGGTTAAAAGAATTCCAACTGCACAACCTACAAAAGGAGGGAAAGATACATGATAACCATGCATTGCTGCAAATAACTGGCAATAAGACAAAATATGTCTAAGATTTAAAAGCACATCAATAAGGATGACACAAAATTATCAAGTCTGCAGTAATAACTGGGAGCATACCAAAAATATTCTTGCTTTTTCTTTCAAACTTGTATGCTGTATTCTGTGTCAGCAAGGTAGTGCCAAAATCAGAAGAAGAAAGGCTTCATTAGGTCATATCCCTTCTCTAGCTGCCTTGTGTCATGAACTCAAACCAAAGACCCCTATTCACATCCAGACCCCACAGACTGTTCTGCAGTTGCTCCCTGTATACCACATTGTTCCAATTTGCTCTATCCCATGCACATCTGTCACCCTCCTGCATGTTCAAGCCCAAAGAACTCTAAATCTTTTTCTAAAAAGATATCACACAAAGAATTTGACAGAACACTAAAAAAGAAAGATTACTCACTGCAATACCAACAAAAATAAGAAATGGACATGGAAAAACTGTAGAAACATTCAGAAGAAAATGAGACATATGGCTAAGATCAGTCTCTGATTAACCTTGGCTTGACAACTATGGAAGGCATGTGGTGGAGGAGAGAAACAGTATTATTCATTAAGCAAGACAACATACACACTTGTAGTGAACATATAAATTCTCTTTCTCCCCCCTTTCTCTCTCTCTCTCTCTCTCTCTCTCTCTCTCCTGAACTGATGAAAAAAGACAAATTTATGGGATAAGTGAAAATGCATTTAACATGAAAGCCTCTCAACAGGGAAGACAGAGAGTTGTTAAGTCTTCAAGAATACCATGGAACATACCAAAAATAAATCAGACAAAAGCTACGAGAATTCTTCAATGTATTGCCTAGAGAAATAAGAAACATGCTTGAAACAACTACTTAAGGATTTTGAGGAAAACGACATATGTTAGAAATTAATCCCAGGTGAACTATGAGTCAACTATTTACTGCAGGTAGCAGCTGAGAACAGTCTCATATATCAAGCAAGATGTGCTGTGAGTGCTTTGCACTGGCCCGGCCATTTTGGATAAAGCTTGGTGGAGGTACTCAGAGGTGGTTAGTCTCTCTCTCTCTCTCTCTCTGTATATGACACCAAATCAATATATCAAATTAACTAGAATGCTGATATTGATGATGAAATATTTACTGATTATGATAAACATGAACTCACAGATATAATCTCAGCAATTTTTCTAAAGATGAAAGAAACTATGGCCCAACCTTTTACAATGCTCAGCGCACAGACTAATCAAGCATAGCAGATATACACAAAATGTCATATATAACACCAATACACAAAGAAGGGTCAATATGACTGCTGAAACAATATAGACAAGTTACCTTAACTTGCAAATAATCAAAGTATTTGAAAGAAATATGAAAAACATATAACAAAACAACTTATATCAAACAGACTCATGAATGAAGGATAGCATGGATTTGTTCCTGATAACAGCACATAAACAGCTATCAAATCATTACAATGATGTATATGAAAAACTGATGAAGGGAAAAATAATGGACCACTATTTTTCATGATTTTGCAAAAGCAATTAATACAGTAAACTATGGAAAGCTACTAAAGAAAGTGCCAAGACACAATGAAAACTCCCTATCCACATGGTACAATTAGGTAATTACAAACAACTAATTACTAGTGGAACCTCTTTATCACCCACATCACTTTAGTGCTTTAGTTAACAATGTGTATTAATGGTAATACTATTAAAAAAAAAAAAAATCATGATTTTGCCTCATATGCTATGGTTATACAAAACAGCAACAGACCACAGGGTCTCTTCAAAGGTGTTTGCGACAGTGTAAAACATCAGAAAATCATATACAGATAATCAAAGAAAAATCCTATAAACTGTTCATGTGAGTAAGGAGGTGCAAATAATGCTATGTATAATTCAAAGGTGAAATAATGTTATGTATAATTCAGAGGTGAAATAATATAAGTTATGAAATAGTCAAGTAGTTGAAAGCATGATGATGCTGACCTAATTGATTCAATCAAATTGAAAAAATTTCTGATACTGGACTGTTAGGAAAATTTCAGGTATTTTGATTCATCTCAAATTAAAACAAATTTTGAACTGATAAGACGTTAAACAGTAACACTATTTTAGTGTCATGCAAGCATAAATATTCTTCCCAAGGTAACAACAATAGGAAGAAGGTAACCATGACACTTACCTTAGGCTAACCCATTATGAAAAAGTATGCTTAGATTTTGAAAACACTTCTCATACTATATAATCTGAAGTACATGTGAAAAATCTGTGAGGAAGTAAAACTGAGCTTCTACTGAAATTTATCACTGTTACGCTAATACTATCTATACATAATTTGACAGCATTATATACACATCACATTTGCCAAATTAGCTACTACTACTAGATGTTGTTCTGACCATCAAAATTTCCCTCAAGATGTTAGTAAATCCGCAACACCTTGAGATTTAAATGCTCAGATTATGTTGCTCTTTTGTCTGCTCTATGGAGTTGGGATTCAAGAAAGCAGCTGAACTTAATTAAATAAAAATCACTAACCTGGGGAATCATGGTGTATACAGTAAAAGGTTGGGGAAGGGCTAGGACGATACTCATTATATTAAACCTACACTTTCTAGAGAGGCCCACTCTAGGGTTTTAGTTGCAAAGTCTACTCTATAACTTTGGGCCCCCACTTAATATGGTGACTGCTATAAGTAACATATCAATCAAAGGGGGGCTTGAAAGAAGTCAAGTACTCAACAAGAACTATTTGATTTGTAATATGCAATACTGTACTACCAAGTTATGGCCTGTCCTAGTCACATTTATCCTCTCTAAATAGCGTTAAAAACAAACCTGTAATGTAATAAATTTTCATTTATAATTTGGTTTATAAAAGGTAAAGACATTTTCATCATTTCTTACCACAGAAAGACAACACATTCTACCTCCTATCAATACACCAATCAACATTCTAATAATCACCTTGTAGGGTAAGAAATTACAGCTTGTAAGATATAAAATGACAAGCCTGAAAAAAATATTCAGCTTGTATTCTGGATTCTATGAATGTTATTTGAAACCATAATAAAAAGCTGTGATACAAAAATATTGCTTGGTTATATCTTTCATGCAGAATTTCTTTGAAGAAATGGTGCATAAGGATTCAATCATAAAACTAAATTTAAAAAAATATCAATAACCTAGAGTAGATTCAGAAACAATTTCATCCTTTGTTATTGTACATCACAGTACAGTATTGCTAATTATGTTTGCAAATCCCATTCACAGAAGGCCCTTAAGAAAAAAATCTTCCTTACACTGTCAACACAAACAGTACATCTATAACTTCTCAAATAAATTAAATGAAATACCCAAAAATATTGAAACAATGATTAACATTTTTCCTCTGGCTAATTGCATTATGTGTAGAAATATTCATCCTAACCACATTAAACTCAGTAAGTAATTCATTTACCTTTCACTCAATTTTTGAGTATTTCTTTACTTACTCGACCAACAGTTCAGTAAACTCCTAAGATTCTGCCTCGCTAAAAATATACCAAACTCTGTTCCAATGCACATAGGGTAGAAAAAAATGCACACAGCTTTAAATAAATAAGGGTGATATAAACAATAGACAATAAAAGCTGAACAAGCCAGCTGACAAAATATATATGCAATGTAAAGAAAACATAACCATACATATACCTAATAACCGTTCAACAAAATAAAGTGAATAAGGATCTCCATTTACTTTCTTGCTTTGTATGCATTCACTTTATGCAATAAGTGGGTCTGTAAGCAAGATTTACAACTCTGTTCCCTTTAGCAGTGTTATCCACAAACCCATTTTCATCAAGCAATCAGCAGTGACAACCCTTAAAACATCTACAAATTTACCATTAAGATTACCAAATCATTCATCTATTGGTTTTCCCATGACTTTTAAGTGTTATGATTCCATTTGCCAAATCTTTCATTTACCATACACTCTACCATGCTCATAACATTTTGAAACTCAAATGACTTCCTCATCCAACATGTCTCTATATGAATTCATTCTTTAACTTTGTAATTCCTTTCATACGATACACTGGTTGAGTATCCCTTATCCGAAATGCCTGGGACCAGAAGTGTTTTGGATTTTGGATTTTTTCGGATTTAGGAATATTTGCATATACATAAGGAGATACCAGGATGGTATGGAAACAAACGGGTTAGAGCTGAGACATACATCAACGTTTCAACTGTTCAACAGTTTCCCTCAGGTGATACTGATTCCAGCATTCCGAGGGACTGCATTCCCCAGCAAGTGATGGTCACCCTGTCGGACACCTTAGCGTGTCACTCTCTGAATGGATTGCTTGTCCAGCTACCTCCATTCGTTCACAGTGATCTCCATTGCCTGACATGACCAATAGATGAACCCAGACCTTGTGTTAATGTTGTCTTTGGAAGCGATGTAAGCTGCTTACATTGTTACCAAAGACAACGTTAACCCAAGGTCTTGGTTCAACTGTTAGTAACGTTAGGTAGTGGAGATCTCTGTGAATGAGCGGAGACAGCAGGACAAGCAATTCAATCAGAGAGTGACATGCAAGGTGCCCGATTGGGTGACCATCAATTGCTGGGAAACAGTCCTGCCAAATGATGGAATCAGTATCTCCTGAGGAAGACCACTGAACGGTAGAAACATTGAGGTATGTCTCAGCTCTAACCTGCTTGTTTCCATACCATCCTGTTTTCCACATTTGTCATGATGGATAACAGATACAAAATAAGATATCTTGGGAATGGGACCCAAGTCTAAATACAAATTCCATTTATGTTTCATATACAACTTATACACATAGCCAAAAGGAAATTTATACAATATTTTTATATATTTTGCACATGAAACAAAGTTTGTGTAACACTGAACCCTGAACCATCAGAAAGCTAAGGTGTCACAACCTCAGCTGCCCATGTGGACAATCTGTAATTGTTTAGCATCACCTTCATTCCTGACTCTGAATTCATGTGCTACTGATAAGCAATCTATTCTTGCACTTATTTACACATAAGTACTTAACAGTAATAAAAATATGAAATACCATTAATACAATGAAAAAATATGTTTAAGTGCGGAATTTTCCACTTGAAACGTCATGTCATCGCTCAAAAAGTTTCAGATTTTGAAGCATTTCGGATTTTGAATTTTCGGATTAGGGAGGCTCAACCAGTATATGTTATCATCTATCAATAATACTGCTTTTCTGTTTTCTAAACAAGATGCATAAAAGAACGAAAATCACTAGACACCTGCAAAATGACTGTCCCTGCAACTTAATACATATGCCATCCAACATTTGTTCTGACCATTACCACATTAATCATTACAGTCTCCTACAGCAGACTCTACCTGTTGTATAAATTTCTAATTTTTTTCATATCAATTTATAGAATCTTACATCTCTAATCCAGTAATGAACAGTATTTCAAACTTCAGCAACTCCCATACTTTAGCATGTGCAAGAACATTGGTGTTCACTGAAATAGCACTCATGTTTGAGGAATTCACCGCTCTATCATCTTTGCACTGCCCAGTTATCCATGTAACCACAGTCCATCATTTCCTCTGTTTTTAACTACAATGCATAGGAAGTGCATTAGGCAAGATTAGGCAACCTACGTAATCTTTTATGTAAGTGGTTTAGAATCAGTAACTTTTATATAATCACCTACCTCCACCTTACACTCTATTATTAAATTCAGGATTGAAACAAGGGAGATTTTTGGTAATATCACAAACTAAATGACTACTCTGTGTATAATACTTAAAGAACTTATTCATAGTACTGAAAAAACAAAACTCCACTGGTTAAGTTATAGTTTGTTTGGTCTGTTAACAAGTTTCCTTGGCTATCTCAATACCTATAACCTTGCAATATCTGTAATTCAGCAACTGCTCCCCCCAAAAGATGCTGAATACTAGGGGTTGTTCTATGTTAAGCTTTTCAGGTATTTCTAACTTCCTTTTACAGAAATAACATTGATAAAACTGCAGCTTGTTTTTTACTAGTTTTAACTATTGATAGGTTAAACTATTCTTTATATAATAAATAATGTGCTATCTTAATATGAACTATTCTAGTGATTCCCATCTACAAGTAACTTCTCAATATCATGGAATATACAAGTGAGCACCCAAAAATATATGGCTACATGATTTATGGTGGTAAGTTACAATCCACTCATTTTTACAACCCTTCAGTAAAGATGGTAATATTTGTGATATCCTATCTTCAACTTCGAATCTGGTTAGTTCTCTCACTAGAGTAAAGGATCCATAAAACTGCTCTTTCTCTATTGTCAAATCTTAAAATTCATCACCAGCAATATGAATTTCATCTGACTATGTCAATCCCTTTCATAAGGGAGCAAGGGTCATCAACCATCATCAGATACCACTTAGCCTTAATCATTTCATCTTTTACACTGTTATGATTATTCATACTATATATCTATTTCATCTATCTGTATTTCTGAAGCCTGTTGCCTATGGGATCTCCCTCAAGGGGGTGTCCACAGCAAAAGAGTCTCCATAACTGATGAACTCCATTGCCACTTCTTAGCATTTAATGTGTCGCCCTTAGCAGGCCACTGGCAGAGGGCAACTCTTGCACAGTATTTTCTGAGGCTTCTACCTAATGTTCTCACCACCTACTGTTACGTAATGTGTCTTCCTAATGCTCCAACCTACTACTACTACTACTACATAATGCTCCTAACTAAAGTTCCTAGCCACTACTTCTACCTTATTACCTAATGTTCCTACATACTTCTACCTATTGTTCCTATCATTTTGCCAAAAGACAGGGTTAGCACATAACACTCACCAAAGAAAAAATTTAGTCAGGAAGAATGAGTTGTGGACAGAATGCCAACAGTTCACATGTAGGAGAGACAGTAAAGACAGCTACCTGGACCACACAAGTGCAACTTAAAAACAACTGAAGTGCTGGCTAACTATGCACCCGTCACTGACCCTCCCGATACCCAAGTGGGCAGTACTGGTAATATACCTCACTGGTAGGTGGCTGCCTATCAACTACTACCTACCTATTCATACTATCATATATCAATATGTGTATTTAATCAACTATTAGTAAAGTATTGGTAGAGGATTCAACACCTGTAAGGCCCCATCTCTTGAATTTTCTTTACCATCAAATACTGAAGCTTTTAAAACATTTGCAATCTGCTGGCATGCATAGTTTCCCTGCTTAGTCTACTCCAACTATCCACCACCCTTACCATGAAACTACTTCCGACACATTCTTCCTTATAACCTTTTTGCCCAGCTTCTTATCATGGCCTCTAGTTAATCCAGTACTGCATATTATGATGAACAGCTTACTATCAACAACATCCAACTGATTTAGATATCTGAAAGCTGTGATTAGCCAGTCATTATAGATAAGCTCTCTGGTACCATCTTTGCTGCCCTTCCCTGTACTTTCTCAATCAAATCTGTGCCTCTTTTGGTGTGGTAGCCAGAAGTGGAAAGCATAATACAGTTTTGCCCTAATTTATGATGTGAACAGAATACAAATAATTTCTGTATCTAATATACTTAGAATGCAATTCTAGTATTTGCCAGAACAGTATGCCTCTTTAGCATATTTAAAATGCAATTCTATGATTTGCCAGAACAGTGTGCATCTTTAACAATTCTCCTGAAGTCGAGCTCTGGCAACAAGTTATGTATCTCCTTCACATACAGATTCTCAATGCTTATTTCCAGCAAGATAATAATCACTCTGAGTCCTTTTTTTTAACTGCACCTCAGTCTCATTAGTTTGCACTTACTTGCACTAAATTTCATATACCATTTAACAAACCAACTTTGGAGTTTGTCTAGGTCCCCTTGTAAGCACATACAATCATTCTTTTTCTGTAATTGATGACCTTGACATCATCTACAATCACATTCTGGTAAAAGTACAGTCCATCAGGCAAGTCATTTAAATATAAGATGAAAAGCAGTGGGCCCCAAGACCAAGCCCTGTTACAAGCCACTGATGACCCCAGCCCATCTTGTGAATGCTCAAATAACCAGTGTCCTTTGCTCCCTTTCACTAAGGTTATCCATCCTGTGAAGGAGTCTGTCCCTTACTCTTGACAGTAGTGCCACTTTCTCATACTATGATATGGTCCATAGATATATGCTTTCTAGCATTTTTTATCTAACATACAGCTCATTTTGTTATAGAAATTTAAGAGATTTGTGAAGCATGACCTTTCTGTAAACTGTTTTTTTCCCCCAGTTAGGTAATTCCTCCTTGATAAGCATTTGTCCACTTGTATGCATGTTTTACAGACAATATTTGTAAGGGATACTGGTCTGTAATTCAGCCTAATATCTTGATCACCATTCTCAAAGATAGGCATGACATTTTTCCTTTTTTTTAACCCATGAAACTATGCCTTCCTCTAATGACCTACAAAACAATATTTTGAGGGGCCTAGCAGTGTCTCCATATATTCCTTTAACTTTCTTCAATGACTATGAGCTTTATATGGGTCAAGGTGTGTTAATAGAGTGGTTGTGTCTTTCTTAACTAATCTGATACCTTCCACAAGTTCTTTCCCATTCCATATTGCTAATCTTGGGGCATCAGTACTCTCCCCTGATAAGAACCTTTTAAGCTTTACATTCAGCCCTATTTCCTTATTATCCTCATTAATTCTTCCCTCCAAATTCATCTGCCTGATCAGCTGCTCTCTAAGCAATAATGTGCTCCTGATGAATTTACAGATGATTTTGGATTCTCTTTAGCCTTGCCTACAATATTCTTTTGAAAGTTTCTCTGCTCCTCCCTCTTTATATTGCTGTACTCATTTCTTACTTTCCCTGACCAATTAAAATGTTGGCTAGCTAGTGTTGACTATATACCCTTAATAGTACATCATGAAACTCTTTTGCTTTCCAGCGTTCTTTACTAAACCAGGACTCACTTTTTCAACTTTTCTTCTCTACTTGCATGCAGCGGTACCCATATTATGACTACATCTTTGTAGATTTCACAAAACCTTCTACAGCACTGCTTTATACACCAGTTACAGAACTCCCTTCACCAATTCATACTCTATGAGTCTCATCTACCCTCTGATTCCCATCTTGTGTCCTCTGCAACCACAAAGTCGCACTCAAACAATAAAAGGTCATTCTTTCCAAGTGGTGTATCATACCAGATATGTTAATTTTCAATGTTATTGCTGGACAAGGTCTAGCAAAGAAAGTGCATGAGCCCCTCTCCTTCTCATTCTTTCTGTGATATGCTGATAGAGGAAAGTTTCCAGTAAACATTCTATGAACCTGTGTCTAAGACTTTTGATCTCCAATGTGTCCTTGTAAGTGATATACCCAATTATCAGGACTTAGCCAATTTCTGGTGAGGGAGTGTTCTGTTGCTTCCTTCACTAACAAGACTGTCCTTCACCGTTTTTATTGTACAGCTGCAGTTTCTTCAAGGGTTGTAAACTAGCAGCCCCACTAAACAACTCATTCATACAAAAATTTTACCCATTGTGTACAGTATGAATGCATCATCCATCAACACCTTAAACACCTAGGAAACAAGATTTTCTAACACATTACCTGTTACCACCAAGGACATAATGGGATACAAACTGAAGAAGTTTAATAGGGCCCTGGAAAAGTACCTACAATGTGTACCTGAACAGTCAGGCTTTGGGGGCTACTAGGACCTGCAAGCTGCAACTTCCAACAGCTCGGGTGACTACCGATCCGACCAAACAGCCTGGTTCAAGCCTTGGTTGTGAAAGCAGCAGAGCCCTGAAGACTATAAAAGGCAAGCAACAGGTAAGAATGCCAGTCTTACCTCTCCTTTGTCCATCATTGGCCTAAAGTGTATTTCTCTGGACAGATTAAGCAAGACTTTTGCTGTTTTGTGAGTTTTTTCTCTCTTATTCCAACAATGTCTTGATTTCTTCTCCTAAATTGGTCTTTGATTCTTTTTTTCCTAATATTAGCTGAGACAGAACAGGGAAATGTTCTGGCTCTGAATGAAACGAAGCTCAAGAGAAAAGGGGAAGAATGTTTGGAAACGTCTTGGGAGTGAAGTCAGGAGTTGATGAGAGGGCAAGAGCTATGGAAGGAGTAGCATTACTCCTGAAGCAGGATCTATGGGAGTGTGTGATAAAGTGTAAGGAAGTAAATTCCAGATTGATGTGGGTAAAACTGAAAGTGGATGGTGAGAGATG
>JAYMFT010078168.1:0-14379 GCA_038088735.1 Panulirus argus
CATATATATACATATCAACATACACATATATACATACATACACATACACATATACATATTTACACTTGCTCGCCCCCATATATATATATATATATATATATATATATGTATGTATGTATGTATCCGGTAGTCTAAGCCAGTTACCCGATTTATCCAGCGCCTAGGCTTATGGACCCACTATCGCAACCTCTACCGGCTCACAGATAACAGCTAAAATCCATGTGTTGACAAGCCTGCCATCACCTGTGGACAAAGAAAAATAATCGACATTTGAACCGAAAGGCAGCTCATTATTCAGTAATGAAGGGTATTGTAATATACATACCATAGTGCATTATCAGTGTATGTAAGAACTTTCATTATCTTTCATGCGTTGAATACCCATTTCGCACCGAATAATACGAACTCCTGGCATTTGTAATTTTTACGAAATATATGTTAAGAGGACTAGCGTCTCGTTTTGTACTTGCCATTTTACTCCATACGTGTTTAATATTTAGACGGTCAGCTGCAGTTGATTTCTTACAGGAGGAACTAATTGCTAATCAATGATTCCAGCGTCGATTTCTTTAAGGAGGGACGAATTGTCAGTTGATAATCCCAGACAATATGATGTATCGACTACGCACGGAAAGGCAAACGCTATAGTGGTTTCTGGACATATAAAACACACATACACACACTCACGGAACCAAAACAATAGTTGAAAATCAACCGTCAGCCACTTACTGTCCCTGGTTCTCCTTTCCCACATGCACCAACTCTCCGCCTGACCTTGGCTGGGACAAGTGCACACGCATTTTGAGTGACCGCGTTTTTTTTTTTTTTTTTTTAACCTTCCACGTAGCGGGTGGATGCACGCACTTATCCAGGATTTGGTCAGGGATGGTGAGCTGATTTACCATTTCGCTAAGATAAGGATGAATAGCTCAGAACTAGAGTGTATGTACGAACACATAACATTTGAGGCAACTTACATTCCACAGCCGCCTAGCTTGTCAGTACATGGACTAAACATTAACTTCACATTACTTACGTTGCACGTTGTTAATATTTTGCTTAAACGGTGAATATTGGTTATACTCTTTGCGTGGATGCAGGATACTCTCTAGGGTAGACACAGTACACATAAATAGAAAATGAAACTTATTCTAGTTAAATAATGTTACTGGCCGGCAGTATTCACATTCTTACGGCAGTGTTGGGCAAGGTTAGCAGGGCTGGGCGGGGCCAGGCTACACAGTTTACGCACACGCAAACTTACCTTGTTTTGCTGGGCTCAAGGTTAGCAACTGTGGGAGGTGCATCAACACTTGGGTTGTGCCAGGAGGCAGAACAGACTGGGAATGGTGCGTCGGTAGGAATGATATTATTCACGTGCTGTGATGTGTTTAGGTCCCTCGTTGATTTTGCGTCTGTCGTAGCTGTAAGCTTTTCGCGTCTGCAAACTTTTCCCACATAAATCTCTTGAGAAACCACACGGGCTCAGAGATTATAAACAGATGGTGCGTATTAAGTCGATTCAACGTCTAATACGGCCGCCACACGGCAAGACGGTCTCAGATTGGCGGAAATTTCAAAAATCATCTTGTCGGAAACTAACAAGCAGATTGGGTCAAAAGTTTAAAGAAATAATTGATGAATTGTTGTCAATCAACTTACCTCTTTTCTTGTTCTGAAATCCAGTATGGTTGACTGTTCAAGCCCTGTGATAGCAGTTGTGTGGGGACTTTTTAAATTCTCTTATGTAATCGACCTCCAAACACACCTTGACATTGTTTTGTTTTTCACCAGCTTGAGAAAGTAAATTAAATTGTTTAAATCACAGCGTTTTTACTGTTGTGTAATTATTATACTCGTTTGTGTACAGGGGAGGGCCCCATCTCTTAACGGCAATTCTTTCATACAGTCTAATGAAATTTCGTTTCTTCATTGCTTCTTCACTTTGCTTATTCCACCCATAATGTAGAAGAATCTCAAGATTTATAGCAATCTTTTTATTTTCATCATATAATATGATCATATCTTTCTTGCTTTAAAAAACTGCTTCCCCTTGAATTAAACCCACTGAAAAATATAACCGCTTGAGCACGACAGTACTTGTTCCGTTTTAACTTCCGTAAACTTGACGGTAGTACTGAACGGCACCTTGAGCACTACCTGACCCAAAAGGTTCAGTTTAAAGCCGCAGCACAATACATAAGGATCGTATCATCACGCTCAAGGGTCATACGTTCATTCTGGGGAATCGTACCGTTGTGATCACGTAGAAATTGTCTCTTCTTATTGTTTCCTCCAGTGCTTGGGAAGTTTGTGACTTCTGACCTTCTTGTCTTAATCAACCACTACTTTAGTTACCAACTGTTTTAACTTCCATATAATGTGTGGATGGCGCTTCGGGTTTTTCTTTTGCAAAAGGATTAAAAACGTAAAAATCTCTTCCCTCAACACACACACACACACACATACACTAAAGACATGTAGACAGCTGACAGAACTTTAAGTTGAGTGGTTGATACTCTTCATGATGTGGAGCCACGAGTGTAAATCACACTTCCACAAGGAAGAATGGAGAGAAGGGAACTGGAAAAAGGAATAATGAATGATATAGGAATAATTTATTACGAGATTAAAAAAAATATAAAGGAAAGAGCAAAATAAGTATGAAATAAATATTGTGGATATATAAGAAAAAAGTTAGATCTATTTCATCTATTAATGATAGAATTATCGGAATAATATCGACTTTTGAGACGAAGGAACTCAAGGAAAAGTTATTAACACCGATGACTGAGGAGTAAATGATAACCTGAAGGACACTGACGTCAGTAGTAAGGAAGAAAGAAGGTGCACAAAGGATGTGAATCTGTGATAAGGTCATGGATCTCGTCATATGTGATAAAGGAATATGTTGATACCCGTTTTCCTGTTAGGAATTTTCTAGATTTCTCGCTCCAGGGGGGTTAGCGTGTCATTGGTATATAGGAAAAGAGCAAATGTAGTATTGATTTTCTGAAAAGGCGAAATGGAAGTAGCGTGAGCTATAGATCTGTTACAAGCAGTTTTTGTAAGCTGCAGGTGATGATCTTTGGGAAACAGGGTTTTCGACTGTTTATGGTAGGAACCACTTAAGTGAAATGCTTCATAGATTTAGAAAACCATATTAAAACACCATGGATTTAGAAAACCGTGCGTAACAAATCCCTTAGACTTGACGAAAAGTACCTTCTTTGGAAAGAACAACGTGTGGGTAGATTGTGTATTATTGAGCTGACAGACGGCCCCTGACGCTATCCCACGCAGAATATCCGAAAAGAAATTAGAATGCAAGGCTGGTGCCATGGGAGAAATTTTCGAAAGTTCCCTCCCTAATGTGGAGAGAGTCGACAATACATATCAGGGAAGTCTTCTCAGGCTGGGTTAAGGTAGAAAGCGGCGCCCCCAAGGGCTCAGTGTTAGGACCACTGCTGTATCTCATCTTTGTAGTGTGTTTCTTAGAAGATAGTGACTCAGAACATTTGCTGATGATGTCAGACTCATGAATTAACCTTAACAAGTGTAATCTAAATGGGATAGGTTGAGTACAAACTAGATCTTCTCTGTTACACGAGTAAATTAGCTGTGTTTGTTTGTTAACATTATGTCGAACTTATAACCTGAAAAATCACATTAGGATGGTAGTGAGAGAAGCAAATTAGTCTCGATCAGTGCTGCAATAATTTCAAGTATATTTTCATAATATTTACCGTATATGACCCAAACTAAATTGTCCATTAGCACTTCAGTGTCTTCATTTCAGTAGATGCACAGAACTGCTGGAGAAGGTTCAAAAGAACTCGAGAATTGTGCTTAAATTTAGTGAAATAAGCGAGTTACGAAGAGAGGACGAATGCTCGAAATACACACACTGCAGGCAAAGAGGGTATTAGTAGCCACGATGACCTTTAAATTTCTGGGAGGACAAGATGATGCAACCCTAGACCTGTTCCTGTGTATCCAAAGGGCGTAACAAGAAACTAGACTAAGTAGGTCTTAGGCAGGTTGTGTGGTAACCAGTCCTCAGCACCGATGAGTAAATCGGAAATAAATGACATTACGAAATTCAGACGTGTATGATAAGAGATTTAAAATTAGACGGTGATACCCATAAGCGTCAATCACCTTACGTCATGAACAATTCTTTCTCCCTCTCTCTTTCACACACAAGCTCGTGCCCGCCAAGGCTGTGGTGGTGGGTGTTGTGTGAATTAGTATGCAAGACGCTACCCAGGCAGCCCTCAGAGCCGTGATAGTGGCAACGGTCCGCGCCGTCCAGCCAGCTACATCAGCGTGGACGATGCAAAACGAAAACCTGCGACGAGGACTGGAGGAAGAACTGGTCCGTGGAACGCATACTGGAACGATGACGCGTCGGCGAGAAATGACCAAAGTATTTACTGCTTTTCGCCTGGACATGGCCAGACACACACCAGGACGTTACACAGGTCCTTTGCGTAGCTTAAGAGCCTGTGTGGTAAAAGCAGATTCTCGAACGAATTTGAGAAAGAATATGGCTGAAAGTATACCCTGAATATTCGTCCTGTTCGTACCTTTGCCGATACAAATTAACTTCTTGCCACCAAGGAATACGAAAAACACATTATAAAAAAAACTCATAACCGGACTCGAGGTGTTTAATTCTCTGTGAACAACATACAGGATATTTATACGGATGTGATTTATTGCTCGCTCTTAATGCCAGAAACACACGGGGAATGTCGAGTTATTTTCCTTCATGTTAACGAATCATTTTGAAAATAACAGATTTAGAATGTGTATATATTGCCTCAGGTAATGGTTTTGGATAATTGGACATTAAAATCCTTCACGTCTTGTCAACAGTGTTAGGGTGGAAGCGGTTGTGCAGGTTGAGCGGGTGCAGTCCTCCCGGCGGGTTGAGGGAGGTTTAAACCACGTCATCCCCGCCCCGAGACACTTGGATTTTAAACGTCCGATTGTAAACTGGTATTTAAAGCCTAGTCTCTTGCACGGCGGTTGCGCTTATCTTTTCTTAGCACACGCCTGATCTTTATTCGCTGAGTGACACAGGACGCGATGTAGAATACGAAAGTAAACTAAGCAGCCAAAGTCCTCGACTCATTTGAATTTACTGTTCCCATCTTGTACACTACATACGAACCAACCAATGAAAATGCTGGAAGGATATTGTGAAGCATGCCATTGGTGCTTGGGTAAGATGTGGTGTGGTTATATAATCGTTGCTCTGTGCTTGAATACGGAAAATTCCAGGTTAGTATTGGCAGACTAGAGTAATTATTGGTGAGTTTAGAAAACACGTAGAAACGTTTGATATACCCAGTAAGTCCATATATTACTGATCACTTATTGTATTGATCATCCTGTTTTCTCAATAGTGTGTTTCGAGCACAGGCGATGCTAACGTAACATGTCTCCTTAGAATTGCACTAGGATTTAACAGGTCTTGCGTTTACGTATACTTAATATACCTGGCTTGGCTGTTGCATGCAAGGCTGTAGTGTGGAATCTCAATATACAAAACAAGGGCGAGTTGGAGGTTAGCCATGTCCAGGACGTAGGCGTCCATATGACGTTGCTACCAGCAAGGTGGCTACGCCCATTTAGGTTAGCTCGCCTTCAGCCTCTGCTATTGGCCGCCACTCAGCCTTGTCATGACCTCACACCTTATACTGAGCTCTCAGCTGCGCCTCATACCTCTTCCAGTGACCCTGCTTGTCCTTCACGTGTATTGACCTCAGATTATGTTCTTACCCCTTACACCACAAACAATGAACTGGCCTCAAACATGCCATGACCTGCCCCTCAAACCGCATGCCATGACTTATCTCATACTTCTTAAATTCTTCTTCTCCGGACCCACACACTGCAGTATAACACAGTGGTTAAGATCAAGTATTTTGAGCCTACGAAAATAGAATGTGTGGGAATATGTTTTATAGCTTGTGTTTGTTGATTGTTCATAGGCCATCATGCTTTTGGTGGTTGATCATGGGTTATCTTGCTTTGATGGTAGATTATGAGTCGACCTGCTTTGGTGTTTTTAGTAAGCAACAGACCCTCACACTCCTATCCACATACTGACATGTATCGACGCCGTTTATGTAGAAATGAGAATCGTCGAAATGTTTTTTTCCCTTCACAAGCTAACCCAAATGTCTGACGCTGTACTTCTTTCATGCGCCAACAATCATACCGCTGTGTCGGTCAATTCTTGCCCTCGGTGTTACTATATGTATGTGGAGTACGGAAAAAACATCAAATTGGAGATGGATGGAACAAAAAAAAATTTGATTGATCGGGATCTAAACTTGCAAGAGTGTTAAATGCCTGCATGGGATGGGGTGAATTAGAACGAAGCCGCATAAAGGGGTCGACGTGCTGTCAATGGACAAGTGAAGCGGCTGGGGGAAATCGTGGGAAGGTCTGTGTGGCCTTTACAATGCCGTCTACGCCCTGCAGGTACTGTCAGTCAGTGAAGCTTATGCGTTCCATATGCTTTCAGCATATGCCACCTTTAATGCCACTACCCTCAACGCCTCTCCCTAACACCGTCAGCATCCTCCATGTCTTCACAGCTGGAGGGCCTCACAGCAGGAGGGCCTCTGTGCTCTCCCTGACGGACCCCAAAGACCCTCCTGCTGTGACCAGGATATATAAAATGACTCCGGTACCATTCCACAGCATAGCCTCCTGAATCTCTCTTGGATTACTCTAAACTCCTCTCTCTCTCTCTCTCTCTCTCTCTCTCTCTCTCTCTCTCTCTCTCTCTCTCTCTCTCTCTCCTGTCGAGATACATCTGTTACATACTCTCAGAAGTATCAAGACAGCCGGCGTCAACAGGCCAATGAGACTGACTGTCAAGCCTCTATCAACAATTCATCAGTTCTGGTGTCCCTATGATGCCATCAAGACTTCCACATATGGTAGACGGGAATAATGCTCCTAGTGGTTTAGGGATGGTACTCTGATCATCGTCTTAAGTGTAATAATAATAATAATAATAATAATAATAATAATAATAATAATAATAAATATAATAATGATAAATAATGATAACTGAATGTCTTTCCCACCTTCGCGAAGCAGCGTCAGGAACAAACGAACAATGGCCTCATTTGCACACATCTAATCTCGAGCTGTCATGTATTATGTACGGAAACCGGAACGCAACATCCATAGCCCAGCCCCACAGACTACCCCATGGGAGAGAGAGAGAGAGAGAGAGAGAGAGAGAGAGAGAGGTTAAGCGCCGGCTCCCACAGCTCCCCTGGCCTGGGGCTTGGCACCTGGGGGAACATACCGGCCTCAACGGCGGCTATAAGCAGTCCCCCCCCCCCCTGCTACTCTACTGTCTGGCAGCATCAAAATAACTTCCTCGCGTGAGCTGGGCAGTAGCTGAGTGAAGGAATACAAAAGGAACTCCTCTCAGCACTGGTAGATTATCGTTTTGTCTTGAGGCGGTGGCAGACCATCAGAGGATAGTGGTATTTATGAGGAAATAAAAAAAAAAATATATTACAAACTATCGTACGCCTTCAGATGTTGTCGCTGACCATCTTGTCAATGGATACATTGGAACATTGTTCATTTTCGCATTTTGTTCGATGTGTTTGGGGAAAGAAAGACTGTGTAGAAGTGGTAAATTATGGCACTGTCTTGGCAGAGTGGCAAACGATTTGAAGAAAAAGAGGAATTTACGAGCAAATTTTACAAGGTTGCCGTGCACCCTTGAAGGTTATCGTTGGCAACCTTGCGAGTGGGTAAAGCGTCACGACATCGTACATCTTCGGAAGGTATTACACACGTCTAGGGAGGAAAAGTTAGCATTTTTCAAGTACACTAAACTAAAATGCTGTCTCTGTTGATTTTGATACCTAGAAAGCTTGGGAAACACGCACACACGCCAGGAATTGAAGAAAAGTCTTGTTCACTCATCCATTCTCTAGCTGTAATGTGCAATACACTGAAACCACAGCCCCCCTGTCCACAACCCGGCAGGAAGGAGAGATTTAGAGTAATCCAAGAGAGATTCAGGAGGCTGTACTGTGGAATGGTACGGGAGTCATTTTATATCTCCTGGTCACAGCAGGAGGGCTTCTGGGGTCCGTCAGGGAGAGCACGGAGGCCCTCCTGCTGTGAGGCCCTCCAGCTGTGAGGGCATGGAGGATGCTGACGATGTAAGGGAGAGGCGTTGAGGGCAGTGGCATTAAAGGTGGCATATGCTGAAAGCATATGGAACGCATAAGCTTCACTGACTGACAGTACCTAGGGGGCGTAGACGGCATTGCTAGCATGTTGAGCTGATTAGTGAGCAGTAAGGGTGTGAGGGAAGGTGTTGTTCAGTCATATGAGGCACTGATGGTGAATGGAAAGGCACCCGAGGCAATGATAGTGAAGGGAAAGACCATGAGCCATTGATAGTGAAGGAAAGTGCATCTGAAGCATCGCTGGTGAAGGGAAAGACATCTGGGGCGTGGATTTTGTGGGACAGAGGATATAGGGGATTGATGGTAGAGAGGAAGGACGACACGACGACTGCACGGAGGGACGACCTGAATGCCCCCGGCAAGAAGACACGACGACCACACTGAATGTCACTCAGTTGTCGTAACAAAAATAAAACGAAAATAGACTGAATTAAGGATAATAAGGGAGTTAGAAGCACTTGGGACGAGACCAGCTTAATGCTTCAGGTGCTTAAGATGATGATGATGAAGCTTAACGTTAGGGAGAAGAGGAGGACCCAGGGGTGGAAGGCTTAGAGAGGAAGGGGAGGAGCTAAGAGAGAAAAGGGCCTCGGTCTTGGCCACAGGATGGGAGGCTGTGATCATGGCTGGTGCAGCTCTGACTCCTGCGCCCAACAGCTCCGTAACTCCACGCCCACACCTCCACCACCCTAAGCCCACACCTTCGTAACCCCACGCTCACACCACCATCACCCCACGCCCACACGCCCCTCCCCGTTCTCTACACGCCTAGGACCCCGCGCCCACCGTGCTACACCTGGCCCTCCTCCCTCATCAGACCCACTGGGTTCCTGTTGTCAAGGGTGGCTGCCGGATAGCCCCACCCCGGACCACTATGGGTAGGGCCTGTGTGGGAGAGAGAGAGAGAGAGAATGCTCATATTCTTTAATCCTTAAGAAACTGTGATAATTTCCCAGCATTCCGCACAGCCTGCCACTCGGCATAATGGACTTCATTGCGTCTCTCTCCCCTCTCCCCAGTCTGTGTGTGTGTGTGTGTGTGTGTGTGTGTGTGTGTGTGTCTGTGGCCAAGTTCTTGTTACCAGGCAAACTGCAGGACAACCCGTGATACAGACTACCCACTTCCCCCGTTGGTGCCCCCTGCCCAGGTGACTATCTGGTTATAGATTTAGGGGGCCCACAGCACATCACTTTGCATATTGATCAGCTAAAACTCATGATCAACTTGCGCGTAATGTGACTAGGGAGAGCGGAATGATAGGAAGTTTGGGTTCTTGACCTGTGTGTATTAGGCAAAAAGAGATATCACAGTAGAGATAAATGCAAAGTAATGAGTTTTTTTTTTTTTTTTTTTTTTTTTTTTTTTTTTTTTAGCTCATGGAGGGGCATCATTAGCCCCTGTCCTTTTGTTTACACCATGTAAGAACCATTGAGGTTGTCATGGCGAACTTGAATCAAGTGCAGATCTTTTAAGTTTTGTGGGTAATGTGGGTTGTGTAATGGGTCCTGCCACCTACAGCAGTGGTGGCACAGTGTTTGATGGATCCTGCCACCATCAGCAGGGATGGCAGTATGTGATCGGTCCTGCCACCTACAGCAGTGGTGGCGTATGTGGCTGGGGTTACCACCTACGACAGGGGTAGGAGCGAGCTTTACATAAGCAGGTGCAGCTGATGGTGTGAGGCGGCGGGTCCCGTCGCACCTGCTGCCTTACCTGGTCTGTTGTGGCCCATCCTTGCCCACCGTGTCACTGAAGTGGGTATTGTGGCTCACTTTGGTCCTGCGGGGTATTATAACCCACTCTGGCTTTTTTTGGGGGGAGGTTGTAGTCCTACAGGGGATGATGTAGCCCACTATGGCCTTATAGGGGGTGTTGTAGCCTACCCCTCACACGGTAGGGGGTGGGGTAAAGCCCACCCTGGCCTGCATGCGAGTGTTGTAGCCCACCCTGGCCCTTCTTGGAGGGGGCGGGGTTGTCGCAGCCCACCCTGGCCGTGCAGGGTGTGTTGTAGGTCCGGCCCTGTCTTCAGCCCGGGCGACACAATACAGCCCCTCTCCCAGGTCAGTACTGACTTCTTATTTGCCAATGTTTTGGTGCTGTTGTAAGTCATTCCTCGTATGTATAGCACGGGGAAGCAGTGTTGTGATCCTGGGATCTCGTCTGTTGAACTTTCCGTATGATCCTTCAGCATACTGCATACTGCTGGCGGTCATAGTTGCCATGTTCAGTGTGGCCTTACCATCCACCAATCTTATACTGACGCAGGATTTCTTTACGTTCTTTGTAATCAGGTTCCAATTTCTGTTTACTCTGGTACAACATATCATGAAGAGCTGTTCTCTGTCCAATCGTCAGTTCATTTAGAAACACGATGGCTGTAATCTGATCACCCCTATCTCTTCTCTCCTCCATGGTGGACATCACTGCAGTCCTGAGCCCTTCAGTGTAGCTCCGTTCTCTTGAATGAGGCACCATATTAGCTGCTCTTCCCTGGGCCATCTCGCTTATTGGTTAGCGCTTATATAGGTTCGGCCACCACACCTGAAAGGCATGATTCAGTTTTGGTCTGTGTTTGTGAACAGCTAACCAAACATTTCCTTTATGCATGTACTTGGTGTGTGTGTGTGTGTGTGTGTGTTTACACGAAGCCCTCATGTGTACCTCTGAAGCCGACTTGTGACTCACCACCCACTTGCCATCACCCCCACCTCCTCCCCCCTTGGCTCCCTCCTCCACACTGCCTTCCTCCACCACACATCCCTCACATTCCACCGTTCACTACTGCCTTCTGCCCCTCCCACCATTCATGACGCCGCACGCCGCTTTTCTGACGCACATGACCCTGGGATGGACTGGGGAGCCTCCCACGACGTCCTCCGCGCCTCCCACACATCCCCAGCTGATCCCTGCCCGTATTAGGCAGGCCTGACTACCAAGGTCACATGGCAACGCAGGCCAGCGGCCCTCACTTGGGCAAGACTGCGTATGACAACTATTAACTCACCCTGATACATATATATATATATATATATATATATATATATATTATAGAATTATTATACTTCATCGCTATTTCCCGCGTCAGCGAGGTAGCGCCAGGAAACAGACAAAAAAAGACCCATCCAATACACACATATATACATACATGCACATATATGCATAATACATACATATACATATCAACATATTTATGTATACAAACATATACATACACATGCATATACACACATATACATATTTATACTTGCTCGCCTCCATGCATTTCTGGCGCCACCCCGCCCCACAGGAAACAGACGAAAAAAAGCCACATTTGCTCATACTCAGTCATTAGCTTTCATGTGTAATGCACCGAAAACCACAGCTTCCTATCCACATCACAATAGGAGCACACGGGGAACTATGTACCCACTTCACTTTGGCGCTTTATTATCCTCACAACTCTTCACAACAAGTGTATAGGGGGAACTGTGTACCCCCTTTCACTACGGCGTTTTAATATTATTATCGAATTTGAGATGTGTGCTATCCTCACTACTCTTGACAACAGGAGCACAGGGGGGGGGGACTATCATTCCCCTTCACTACGGTGTTTTAATATCCTCACTACTGTTCACAACAGAAGTACAGGGGATACTATGTACCCCACATCGCTACGTTATATTATCCTCCCTACTTTTGCCAACAGGACTACAGGCGAGCTATGTATCCTCTTCGCTACGGCGTTTTAATATCTTCACTACTTTTCACAACAGGAGCACAGGGGGGAACTCTCTTCCCCTTCACTACGGCATTTTAATATTACGATCGAATTTGAAATATGTACTATCTTCACTACTGTTGGCAACAAGTGTACAGGGGGAACAATATGTCCCATTCACTATAACTTTTTAATATCCTCGCTACTAGAAACAACAGGAGCAGAAGGGGAACTATATACCCCCCTCACTACTGCGTTTTGATATCCTCACTACTGTTCACAACAGGAGCACTGGGGGAACCATGTACCCCCTTCTCTACGGCGTTTTAATATCATCACTACTGTTCACAACAGGAGTACGGGGTAGGGGAACTATATACCCTCTTCACTCCTTCACTCCGGCGTATTAGTATTATGACCGAATTTGAAATGTATACTATCCTCACTACTGCTGACAGCATAAGTACAAGGGTAATTATATAACCTTTTAATGTCCTCACTACTGCGGCGTTTTGATATCCTCACTACTGTTCACAAAAGGAGAACTGTGGGAACTACTTACCCCCTTTCACTACGGCGTGTTAGCATGATGATCGGATTTGAGATGTATACCTAATTCCTCGCTACTGTTGACAACAGGAGGAGTAGAGAAAGAACTATTCACCCCCCCCTTTCACTTCTTAGTTTTGATATCCTCACCAACAGACTGTTTACAACAGGAGCACAGGGCAAACTATGTACCCTCTTCACTAAGGCGTTTTACTATCCTCATTATTGTTCAACAGGTGCACAGGGGGAACTCTCTACCCCCTTCGCTACGGCGTTTTAATGTTATGATTGGATTTGACGTGTGTATTATCCTCATTATTGTTGACCACAAGAAGGATCTACTTATTTACCTTCGCTACGGCGTTTTACAGTAATACAGTAGCCATGTAACTCCTCTATGGATTTCCTACGTAGTCACAAGGACTGTTCATTAACTTGACTCGTGGATATTCTTTCGTTTTGCTTCTGTCTTAAATTTTCGTCTTAACGATATTTTGCTCTCATCTTGGATATTAGTTTAAACATTAGGAAAGAAAATCAAATTCTACTTAAATAACATCTACTCGAAAAAATGGTTCGCAGATTCCCCAGCTCCGGCACTGTAGACAAGGTCCGCGAATATTTCAGAAAGTTTGTGTTGAGGCGACCACGGTACCCAAGCCCTCAGGATAGCTGGGCCCTCTTCGCTCACTTCCCCCTGACTTTCTTCCTCTTCTGGGGAACGTTCTTCGCCATCTACCATGGCTATTTCTCAGACGAAGTCATCTCCTGCAAGAGCCAGGGGGGAGGTCTGCAGGAACTGACTGACCCCGTCAAAGTGGAAATCTGCCTCCACTACTCTCACATCGATCTCGACGAGGACCAAGGAAAGGGATCTGTCCTGGCTTACGCCTGGCATCCTTACATATTGTTGGCTGTCTGCGCGGCCATGTTCCTGCCACGACTTGTGAAAAGGCTGGTTAGCCATCAGGGTTTGGAGAAATTCCTGGACAGCCTCGGCCGTGAGGACGTGACTACCGTTGACCAAAAGGCGGTCCAATACTGCTATGAGTACGTCGGCTCTCACGGCGGGCAGTTGGCAGCCTCCCTGAAGGTGTCCCTTACTTGCCTGCTGGCCGATCTCCTGGCAGTGTTTCTCCTCGACACTGCATCTCAGAACACCTTTTTCAACAGCGTCATCCACTTTCCGTACATCCGCGACATGGCTACCTACAGGTACGCCTTTTCTCGCGTGTTCCCCCCTACAACAAGATGTTCCATCACCCCCATAATGCAGATCGCCCTCCGTAACACGGAAAACTACGGCTGCTCTCTCCCACTGAACTGGTACTACGAGAAGATATACATCTTGCTCTTCGTATACTTCGTGGTGCTCCTCCTCGTCAGCGTGGTGTCCGTCTTCGTCGACATCTGGATGCTACTTCCCTTCAAGCGCATCGGCTGGGTCTCCATGGGCGGCCATTACGTCAACTGGAGTAAAGAAGTTGCCCGGCACTGGAGCCTGGACGAGCTCTTCGTCCTGCGGTACTTCAGAGATGTAGTGAAACACGACACATTCGTTGACATAATGGCCCGCCTCCTGGCCATACAAGAGACCACTCGGGAGCGTATGTGTGACGGGGGAGATGAAGCCGTCGCAGCAGAAGTGTGACGTGTCTTCTCATGAGGAGGCCAGTACCTTTGGCGGGTTCTTTCTTATAGCATGATCCAGATTTTTGCTGGACGCTGTTGTGTTTTTAGATTAAGTTATATAGGATGATTTATTTAGCGGTTTTCATACTTTAAGAAATATTTTTATTTATGAAAATGATCTTTCTCTCTCTCTCTCTCTTTATATATATATATATATATATATATATATATATATATATATATATATATATATAT
>JAYMFT010078179.1:0-14379 GCA_038088735.1 Panulirus argus
TATATATATATATATATATATATATATATATATATACATATATATATATATCTTAGCTTTCGTAAAGGAAGCTATGAGCTGCTGATGTCTAGAGTATGTGATACTGCCCCGGCCAAGAGAGTCAGACAAATCACTCACTCAGTGAGTGACGATTTAGAATCCTCATTCCGACGAAGCAACTCTGCACGAGCGTTTGGAGTTTCAGATTGATACGAGATCTGTAGTCAGTATCCAATAATTCTCTCCCCCCACACTTGTAAAAAAAAAAAAGAAATGCTCCATTTTATGATGTAAAACTTGTAGGTCGAACAGGATTTTGGCTTAGCGACAATTAAGCAGTTGTTATCCCTTAAATCCAACAATACATACACGCATGGACAATTGGGACACACAGTGAATTCGATATATAACGGTAAAAAAAAAAAAAAAGCAATCACAGACAGGTCGCTTATTGCTTCAACTAATTCTCCATCGAAGTCACACTTAGCGTATGCTCCACCTATATCCTGACTACGTCCAAGGTAAACCCAGATCCTTTTCGCTTTTCAAATGATTCAGAATATTACGGAAGTTCTCTAAAACAAAATTATATATAATTTGCCTCAAATTACCGACAGGCACAACCAATCACCGGCAGTAAAATCAATCTACATCATCCTCCTTCATGAAATGTCATCTCGGGTCATCCATACCGCTTGAGGGGTTTTTAACTAAAGTTACCACAACAGTTTAACCAAATCATCTTCACAGGTCAGCAGCCAAGGCCATCCTTTAAACAATTCAAGGTTCATGTATTTTTTCTTTTTCTTTTTTTGTCTTCAGGTGACCTCCGTTAAACCTCGGGGGTCCAGGGAACAATTCAGTTCCTCCTGAGCCTCACGAAAGTAGTTTTGGTTTAGTCTGTCCATCTCTACCACAGTCTCTCTCTAACTCTCTCTCTCCCGCGACCTCCAGCAAATCCCTCCCCTACTCCACATCCGGTGCTCTCCTCTCTTCGCGCGTTCTCCTTCTCTTTCAAGCCCCGTTCCCTTCCACTTCCTGCGACTACCCAACCACCTCCTCCCCCGCTGCTTTCCCCTCACACCTTCAGTACGAACTCGCTCGCCGTCTCTAAGCACGCGTTCTCCTCCATGTCCTCAATTCTCTCTCCACCTCCAGTACGCTTCCTCCTTCTACACCCTCCTTTCCACCTCCATCATCTTCCCTTCCATCCTCCTCCACCCATCCCCACCAATGCCTCTCCCCCGTCGCTCTTCCTCCCTCGCTGCCAGAATCATTGCTCTTGCCAGTTTCTGCTGAAATCTGCTTCCCTCTCTCACACACTCTCTCTCTCTCCCTGTCCCTCGTCCATGGACGGCTTCCCTTCAATTATTCACGTTGAGTCCTAGAGCAGCGTCCCCGAGGGCCGCCGGCGTGTGGGACGTCCTCCTGTAAAGCTTGACAGTTATTAGCGGACCAGAGCTCCTCATCTCTGAGTTTAGGGGGTGAAAAGGAGGAAGGAAAGTGAGAAAGATGGCTGGATGGTTGCTTGGTTATTTCGGCTTTATGACTGTTGACTGCCAGGAGCACATTATGACCGTCAATATCATTCTGTAACTACCAATCGAAAATCCAAGAAGCCCTTCTTCAGGTGCTCGAGATACGATAGTTTAAAGTGTGTATACATGTTCTCACTCCATGTATGGACCTTGACAAAGTAAGGAGGCCAGTAGGAAGGGAAACACTGGAAAATAAGATTTGAGCTTTCTCTCGTTATCATCTTATCATTACTGTTATCAACACAGATAAACAGACGATCTCAAACACACACACAAACACTGCGCCTTTATCAATATACAGATTGTCATCATCATCATCATCATTATCATTATTATTGTCGTCATTATCAACATCAATCAGTTATCATTACAAGTATCATTATCATCTTTTATGGGATGAAATACGACATTTTTTACCCCTCTGTCCAACATGGAGCACTGAGCAGACGTGATCAGTATTGCGACAGGACAAAACACAAGTCATTTACTGCTTTAAGTACGAAGACCCCCAAAACTTTTGTCCACCCGTGATCGTAGTAAAGCCGAGGAAAAAAAAAAACGTAACTCATATTGCTACACAGCGTAAAAATGGGACAGGAATAGAGTGTATTACTATTTCCACATTCAGGAGGGAAAAGACCTAACCCCTGTGTCACCTGTGTGTGTGTGTGACAGAGAGCAAGACCCACCCGTCTCTTATCCCTCGGTGTTCACAGCGAACAGGACACGGGTTCTGCCTGCCTGGCCTGGGGAACAGACGCGAACTCGGGTATAACCTGCCATGAGAAGATTTTACGTTTTCTGGGAGCGAAAGCTATGTTGTTGTGTGTTGATGTTCAGGGGTATCAACGAGCTCTTTTTATCTCGCTGAAATCACACATGTAATCGCTGCCTCTTGATGCTTTGACTTTGAGAATACATTTACATCGTATAGAGAGACACCATTTTTTTGGGGGGCTTCAAGCATCAGTGATAATAATATCAAGGATTCTTGCAAGCTCCAATGTGTCTGTTTATACAATTTACCAAAGACCCTGTTGCTTTAATAGAGCATATTTGAAGCCGAAGTCATTTGCTTTTTACGAGATACCTGAAAGTGCCCGATCTTCCACTTGGTTCCTCCTGATCACAGAGTCCATCTAGATTTTTTAAGAACGAGGACAGGATTGTACTCCATTTCACTTCACCCTTACACACCTGGGCCTCCGACGTCGAAAGACTTGTGAGCTAAGCTCTGCGACTTGTCTAGACTTCTACAAAGTATTACATGTTTACTGCTGGGACTGCTACTGAACGCGTGTTACTATATGGAGTTTTTGAATGTGAATTCGCACTGTATGTGGAGGATCTCCTCTATCTTTACCTCCCGCTTTGTTCGACAACATATTTCATCATGAACCCACCCAAAGAAAAGATCTTTTCCATTCAGTGAATAACGGTGATCTACAATAAAACATTCCCTAAAATTCTTGATATCTTATTCATTTCTTACTTAGACTCTCCTACTCTCTTACTTAATCAAAGAAAACAAAGTAGTGCCTCTTCCCCAAGTATCGTTACAGCTTGATATTTACTATCCTTCCACATTTTAGTTCAAGCCAGACACGGGCAAAACACACGCAGACACGGGAACAACAAAAGAAATATGCTTCCTTCTGTAGCCTTGCGTAGGTGGATATAACTTCGACCAACATACAGCAACACATTAGGATATGTCTACCTGGCTAGATGGACGCACTTCACAATATCTGAATAGTTCGTAGGGGAAAACAATAACATCATGGTTGGTCCATTTCCAGGATTTTCTTATTATCAGTATTATTCCCATCTACAAAAAAATGGATCATAATCATCCAACATTTGGACATGATTCCTCTTTACTGTAATACAGAAGATAAATGAACTCACAAACACACGCACGTTAGCTAATAGATAACCCCCTCCCCTCCTCTCCCACTTCCGCCGCTTGGCAGGGCCAGTACACGGGCCATAGACCTTTAAAGGTCAACAGCTTCAAAAAAAAAAAAATAAATAAACAGTTCGCAAGTAAACAATCCATGTCCGCTAAAGGAAACAAAACAATACGCGAGATGAGCACGTCGTCAACTGAGGACCCAGCAGCGCACAAGGGGGCACACATGTCAAAGTGAGGAAGCAGCAACACACAAAGGAAACACGTCAGCCGAGCGCCCAGCAGGGCACGAGGGAACGCGTCAGCCGAGCCACCAGAGGCACTCGAAGAAGACGCATCAGCTGAGCGGAGCAGCAGCACACCGGGGGAACACCTCTCAGCTGAGTGGATCGGCAGTGCATTGAGGAAACACGTCTCAGCTGAGGGAGGCGTACACGAGGGGAACACGTCAGCAGTACACGAGGGGAACGCGCACGCAAACAACCATCGGACAAGCTGGGAAACACCGCTCGGGGATTGCACGGACAGCGTGTTGACACGGAGTACGGAGGGACTGAGAGAGAGGGGAAAGTGTGGAGGGGCAGAAAACGGCGGGTGTTGGAAAACGAGGCATATCCTCTTTTTTTTTCTATCTTTTTTCACTTTTACGGAGGGACGTCGTATGCAAGGGGACATGAAGGAGTGGACTAGAGGGTATGGAAGGGATGGTTGGAGACATCGAAGTACGGTAGTGACTAGGGAGGAAATGTAAGCTAGAGAGGCGGGAGTTGAAATATGTTTCGCAGGACGCCATACCACAGGCAGAGATACCTTCCAAGAAACATCAGTTCGCATTAGTCCGTACAAAGATGTGTGTTGAACGGGACATAAATATATTACATATCCTTAAATACCATCTTCATCAAAAACCAGAAACATATGTGTCAATCATTCTAACAATCTAACTATATATATATATATATATATATATATATATATATATATATTTATATATATATACATACAAAATAGCCGGTGACACAGGGAGAAACATGTTCCAATCACGAAGATCTCAGATGATTGATTAACAGGGAGGGAAAAATTAATTACGAAAGACTTTGATTACGTATTCACGGAACCAAGTCACCGTTTTCCGTAATTAAGGGACCAATTGACTGATTAATGACTCTTGCTTCTGACATAAATATGAAATTCCTTGGGGTTTTCTCCTAGTATTTATGGAAAGATAAAGAATGCATGATTTATTAACCGAGGCTCTTCAAGTGTTTTTAGACGTATCTCTTATAGCTGAAAATTTATAGGTGTTGAGAAAGAAAAAAAGAAGGATAGGAGGAGGCATCATAACGGTTAATCCTCGTGTAGCATGTCTCTACACAGAAATGAAGGGAAGCAGCAGCAATTCATGCGACGCCGATCAAAGCCTAAAGTGGTTCAGACACTTGTTACTCAATTTGGAGATGACTGACACAGCATGAAACAAAAACTATAAGAGCCAAGTTTTCCGTCATCACAATGGGAAGAATGGGTAAATTTTCTTTTTCAGTATCATTGTCTAAATGATTAACAGCATTGGCCATCTTCCTATGACTTGTTGTTGGTTTGTTGCGGTGGGAGAGAACAATCACATCCAACAAACACAGCAAATACAGTCGACGAATAACACCTCACAGCAACTAAATGCAAACACCACAACATTCACATGATCTTTCCTTACAACGCAGAAAACACGGCAAATTTAGGCCGCCAGGGGAAGTCAGTGGGGTTCCCATCGGTTGTGTTGACTCTTGGAGGCGTTTCATTAAGTTTTACCTCACATTTATCATGAAAATCATCGCCCAGCCAATTAGCACACTGGCTTAATAAAAAATGAAAGTTCTGAATCTCACTTACCCCGTCTACTAAGTATAAAGAATCCACTGAATGACCGTTTCCTCCAACTCCAAATGTTATTCCTGTGTCGCCCTAGACTGGAACTTTAACTTAACTACAACGTATCAAGGAAAAGGGAAAAGAAGCGAAAATTGAATAAGATGACTTTTTACAGTTGATCTCAAGAGGCTGTTCAATTAGCTGATTGGACAAGATTAACATAATCTAATGGTACGAACGTATACAAACACTAATTACGACTGAAAGGGATTTTTCGCCGAGTCGTGTACGTGGAAACTGGTAGGATATTTCTGATTGTTCCGCTGCACACGGACTGGGAAGGACAAATGCTTTCAGATCACTCACAGGTCGAAAGCACATTGAGAGTTTTCTATTAATCGCAAGTTTCTCTCTTCAAGAATCATTTATGCAGGCGAAGCGAGTGTGATCAGTGAACTATTTTGGACAAGTGAGGAAGGCGTACATGATTTTTCGAGTGGCGGCTACGCAATGAAAAGCTGTCAGCTCCAATAACCGTTGCAGTCGATAGGCCTAAAACCGAAATAACCAAGGAACTAACCTCTCTACGTAGATTCTCTTCAGCCTCCCATAATTCTGGCTGAAGAATATGGTAGGCTGGGAAAGCCGACAGTTTCCTTTAGGTGACGTATGTATGTCTTTGTAAAGAAAAGTTTCATCTTTGTTTTCCCTCACGTTACAGGCTAGTGAGGCATGAATTGTTGACACACAACCTTGGGCTTTAGGCCTATCGGCTGACAAGGTCGGTAATTAAGTCCGTCAACGTCAGGTTATAATTACTAGTCGAAAACAGGCAGCCTGACTGTGATTATATCTGCAACACTAGACAACTGGCTTATGGTTTCCAGCACAATGAAAATAAAAGTTAAGCTTTCAAAAGTTTTGCTTCAGTCTCGCAAATTTTATCCGCCTCCAAACGTAAAAGTAATTCTTTAAAGACCACAACATTATTGGCCAGTTGTTTAATCCTAAAAGCAGAATCCCTAACTGTCTGCAGTTGTGCATTTTACATAAGCATAGTTGTTGCCCGCTTCCAGGGTAAGCGTGTAAGTGAATCAGACATAAAGGCAGTTTGACGTTCGCCTCCACCAACTATTGCGTTTTAAAACATTGGTGACAAACTAGTGTCTCACCGAACATCCATATTCAGTCATTAAAGAAAACTGTAAAGCTCTCTGATCATAGCATTACCTTTTTTTTTTTTTCATTTGTAATGGATATGTGATGCTTATGGCACGGACTCTGGCTTAATATCTCAGATATTGTGTTACAGGGCGTTTGTACAACACATAACATATTGATAAGGAAGCAGGATTGGCACACCAAACTCCTGTTTCCCGCACTAGACAAGAAACCACCTAACCTGCTTTGTGGTTGGATGTGTTTTTCGTCATAAATTACATTAAAAATTTTCTCAAACTTATAATGTAAATAACGTTTAGAGTGTCAAATAAGACTATTTAAAAAGCATTTCCATTCGATTTATATTAATTTAGATAATTCATGTACATTCATTACAGTCTTAATTCACTATCATACTAATCACGTAGCTCAGCTGCCATAATTGACATGATTACATCTGTTCATGGGATCTTGGTAAAACTGTTTTTAAGGCTTGATCATGGTAATAGACTGGCGAAAGCTCGTCTCCGTTGTTCTGTTTCGATACCAATACATCTCCAAAAGAAAGTGAAGCGCTTACTCTCATTTATGCCCTTATCTAACACTGGTGTGCAGTTTAACTCACAGCTTGAAGCCCATGATTTCCACAATTATGGTTAAAATCTGAAACCACATCCCATTAATCTATGATACTAGGTCTACAGCCATGCATAACAATCACAACTGGCAAGCCTAGCCTATTCTAACAGCCTAGGATGGTAACATTTGGTTTAACGACACCACATGCATCACAACGCCCTTGTCTACTACCTCACTCGTATACGCACACGCCCATCCCAGTTACATGACAGCCCTCTTTCTACACCAACTAACGAAGCCCTCCTAATCCCGTACTGTGACACCATCCACGATCTTAAAGCAACCACGTCTCTTCTTGCAGAGCTGTGCTGCGTGCCGGACATCTGGACGGCCGAGGGAGGTGTGGTGAGAGGGTCGACACCCATTAAGCAGGAGCGGCCGACGCCCACACCCACGCCCGGGACGCCCACCTCCACCCCGGCAGTGACCCCAGCCACCACACCGACGCCTCTCCTCACCAGCCCGAGTCTTCCCTCGATACTAGCGCCCATGCAACAAGTGCCGCTTGACTTGGTTGTTATACGTTCCCACTCTTGTTCCCTATCTTGTTGCCTGATTGTCTCTAATTTTCAAATTATTTTGTCTAAGGTTCACTTGTCTGATTGTCTCTAATTTGCAAATTATCTAGTCTAAGGTTCACTATCCTCTCATCTTCTCTAATTCGAAATTATCAGCTTCTACTCCCGGCTTTGAACCTAGCTTAGATCATTTTAGGGATCAGGTCAAAGGCCATCTTCGGTACACACTCCATCTCCACGAAATCACATGTCCATTACGCTAAACTACATTGTGACGACACCCACGTCTTCATTACCTCTCGACACCAATTGCCACTGACCTGAACCTGCGGGTCAGGTCAGAGGACAACTTCACTGCACCCTCATTTTCCTTAGACATCTCTACAACCTTGACACCATTTAATGGGACAGGACAAAAGGCTATATTCACTTCACTCCACTCTTCTTTACATCATTACCTTCACTATACCGCCATGCAGCAAAAGGTCGTCATCACTACACCCCATCAGCCCAGCTTAGGATTTACAGCATTTTTTTTTTTCTGGTAATGCAATTATTTCCACACAGAAACACTCGATACCAAAATACCATTATTAAAACCATTTAAAAAAGAAAGAAATGTTTGATTTTCAGACACGACCGCGCATAAATGAAAAACAAAAAATTTTACTGCCTAAAAAATGATAAAATTAAATTTGGTTAAATTTCCCACTCTTAAGGAAGGTAATGCAAAAACGCCGCAATAACACAAGGAAAAAGAAAAGTCAATGGCATCTCTGATTAGTTCTGTAAATATAGCAACAACATCCGCTCTTTGAAAGTTCCAGGTGATGTAACTGCGAACGATTAGCGTAAAAACGTTCTAGTGAAAGAAACAGATGGCGTTGAAAGCCTTTTTCACTTGATAAGTGCAGTCCTTTCAAAGAACCATCTGCCGACTACGTGGCTACAGTTGGAAAATATAAAGCCGGGGGGCTTTAAATAGTGGCAATCTAATTTTCTTTAAATTTTGTCGAAAATAGAATAAAATGCCTACCTACCTACCGAACCATTTTTAGCAATTCAATTGTCTGAGAACCAAACATCTTTTTTTTCCTCTACATGGCCTAATATACAGATATTCTATTTAATATTTGCCTATAACGTCCTTTTGTGAGGTGTTACCTGACTTCGTCTGCTTGTGGTTACGCCGCGAGTCAACCGGTGAAGTTTATCAATGAAGTACAATCTCGTTGAAGAACTTCCCGTCCCAAGGGAATCCATCCATCTTTCCCTGATACTGATTCAATGCAGCGTAGCCTTGAAGCTGTAGGAGTTCGTGAAGAAGGCGTCCTGGGGCCATATAATACCGGAGATACTCTTGCGATTCAGTTTACACCAGTTAATTCCTTTAAACATATATATTTCACATTATTTTTTACGTCTAACCGCTTACATTAAATTCGTTTTACGATGATGAACTTCCTGTCGCTGCGCGCTGGAATCATTTCTGATCGCACAATTCACTGTCCATATAAAGGGAAATTATGATACACCCCGTGAAGCCTAGGGGCGTTCACGTTTGTGTCCTTGTCTTCTCTTTAGAGAAAATCCTCTCGTCATCATCTTCTTCCTCTGTCGTCCGCCTCCTTTTCCTCTACATTACTTTATTGGCCTTTCCTCGGTGCATTATTTTTACTGCATGTTCTGTATCTACCGTCACTAGTGACTTTTTCATTGTGTATATCTTCTTATCTTCTTTCTCTTCCGTTACCTGATAATTCTTCTCTGTAGATTTCTTGTTCTTCGTCTCATTAAACCTAATTCATTCCTTCTTTGTTTTCGACGCCTTTTTGAAAACTCATCTTCTCATCTGTCATTTTTGTCAAAAACTGCCTCTTTGTCACTAACATGACTCGACTTTTTCCCTTTATGCCCATCTGGTTGAACTATGTCCTCTATGAATATTTAGCTGTCAATATCAAGGTTATTATTACCGAACTTCCTCTGCTTGAGGCTGCACTGCAAATGGAAAGTCACCTCTAACGAGGCTGTAGTACTGGGAGCAGTCTTGTTAAGGATCTTCTCACTTCAAAGGAGTCTACATTTCCCTGCTACTGGAAGCAGCGCAACCTTGGGCTGCAGGAGCGTTCAGAAAGGGTTCTGGGTAACACCAGGACTCTTGCACAGAAATTGGTCCTGGGGTAATTACAAATAAACAGAACGAATATCAACTGGGTGAAATGCATGACTGCAATGTAAAAAATCTCTCGTCGTACATGTCCTCCTTATCCTCCCCTCTGTCTCTCTTGGTCCAAATCTGCCGTTTCCTTTGTCTTCATATTTCTCATCGAGTCTCATCCTTTGTTCAGCCACAATCCGTCCACCTCGCTTCTCAACCACTGTCTCCTGTTCGTTTCATTTCTCCTTCTCATTGTTATCTTATTCCTTGTAATCTCTTCCTCTCTGACTCACTTTCTCTTGACTCCTACCGTCTTCTCTGTCATTTTCTCTTCACTATCATCTGCTTGCTATTACCTCCCCCTGATCACTATATGCTCAGTACGCCACCCTTCTCACTATCTCCCCTTTCTCACCATCATATTTCCTTCATTATCTCTTCCTCCTTCCTACCATCTCCTCGTACTCACTGTAAGTTCTCTCTTCTTCATTTCCAACTTTTCCTCCATACCATCTCTTCATTATCAGCTCCTTCAGTCTACCATCTCACAACCGTCTCCCTTCTCCCAGCACATTAAACATAGCTACTCCTCATAACAACCAGCTCCTCACAACGACCTCACACACACGCCTCCTACTCGCAACTCCCTGCTCCTCACACCCATCCCCTATAACTCACATCCTTTGTTGTGGCAGTGCAATTTCTTTTTCTTATCAATGTCATTCTCTTTTGCTTATCCATCTATTCGTTTTATGCTGTGATATTCCAAGCATAAAATTTTAAGTCTTGATGCATATATTACTCTGCGGTTCAACAATCCTAGGACAACTCCTCCATCCAGGGGCTCCTGCAGCTCTGAGGCTGCGCAACACTTTGTAGCAGGGACAGGATGGATTCCCTGGAAACGGGAAGTTATATATAATCAACTAATCATACAAGTCCAGGGCCCCTTTTATGGCGCTACTTGCAGCTTCGAGCAAAGAGCAAGAAAATGATGGACTCACTTTGGAAAGAAACGTGTCTCAAGAAAACTATTCTCTTTCCTACACTGACAACGATACAGCCTCGGAAAAGGTGTCTTTTTAATTGCGATGTAACCATTTGTAGACTGAGTCCAGTAAAATATATATATATATATATATATCAAAGTAAATACTTGACAAAAGCAGAAAATAACGATTCGCAACTACCCTTATGTTGTATATGATTAGTTTTAGGACTAATGATACACACACATTTCCCTCCCCTTCTTTGTCTTCCATCCACTGTCGCCCCTCTTAAACCATGATAATTTCCTCTCCCTCTTCACCTTTAAATACCACTACATCCCTTACCACAACCACCACCACCACCACTCCGATTCCCCCTGCACCCTCAAACGCCACTCCACTTACCTTTCCGTATCACCACAACTATCCTTCCTCCTACATCCACTACTGCGGGTTAAAGACCACCCCCATCCGCACTTCTGCACCACTCCATCTCCCCTTTCCGTACCGCAACCACTACCATTCCTCCCATACAATCACCACCATCCACACCACCCCCTTACATCCCATTCCATACCACCACCACTAACTTCCTCCCTTAACAAGACGCAAACTCTCAACCACCACAATACCACACCGCACATCTTCTGGGTCACCTCCCACTAACGTTCCTCCTGCACCCACTACTCCAGGTAATAGACTCGTGCGAGAGCAACGACCTGGAACAGAACGTGACGCTGGACTACGTGCTGAATAGCAACGGGACGGCGACGTGCAAGCTGTGCGGCGAGCTCCTCCCGTCCCGCAACCACTGGTACCGCCACAAGTACAAGACCCACGCCACCGCCCTCTACCGCTGCGACGACTGCGGCGTCGTCTACAAGAGCAAGAAGGGCTACGAGACGCATATGGAGGTCAAACATGCCAAGTGAGTCGGGCGTCTCGGAGGCCAGCGTGTGGAAGGCAAAGAGTTGTGGGTGAGAGTTAAATAGTTCCCTGACGAGGGAGAGAGGTTCGGGGAGAATATGGGTTGGTTACCTCTAATGGGATGGAGTGGTGAAGATTACTTGCTGTCATCCTACTGTACTGACTCTAATGGACTGGGGTATTAAGGTGGCTCCTCAAGACCTGAGCTCTTCGGTCTGATGACCAAACTTTTTATATACTGATGAGGAGAAAATTACGAACCGTGTTAAACTGATTAATTGGGAGTATGGTGAGAGAGAAAGAGAGAGTGGGGGATGGGGCATGGGAGTACCTATGAAGAGATCTAGCCATAATGGCAGGGCAAGAACGAAGCGCTGCTCACCGCAGAAAGAGGGAAGAGAAGAGAGAGAGAGAGATAAGAACTGGAACTACGAAGGAGATCCCCCCATAGGTCATAAACATGTCAACGTAATGACTGGTATGGACATTTCTCCGTTAAAGTACTCTGCGGAAAGATATGTCCGTAGAAGTTTCAGAATTCTCAGCAGTATGTATCGATATTCTAGGTTCCTGACACATTACGTTGGTAGATTATTGAACTTTTTTCAAAACAATGATCGTCATAGATAGAAACAGTATTTGAAAAACATAAAATACTCGCGGAAGACGGGCTCTACGCGAATGTGGGAACACGAGCAATTCGCCTTAAGGGACGGCACGTAAACACAAAAATCTAGAAAACATTAAGCCTGAGTAAACACACAAAACACCTCATCGCGGACTGACTACCCGTACCATACTAATTACACATTCTATTAGACAGGCACATGGGATGTCAATACGAGAGAATACAATTAACTCCGAGCGAATCTCAGTGATAACTGTTTCCGTCAGACCCGAGTGGTGAAATATCCGAAACTCGTGTTACGTAACTTTGGACTTCCCATTTCTCCTACATATCCTGATCCCCAAAACTTTGCTAGGGGTGACACAATGTACGTGGGTCCTTCCCTAAGACAATTAATCGGTTCACCTCTCATCTCTCTCTCTTTCTCAACCTCAGGTCTCGATGACCCATTTGCTTCGTGTCGGAACACATATATCACATGTGTGATGCAGTTATTATCGACCGTGTCCGACGCGAGGAGATACAACATGTGTGTACTGAAGAGAATAAGAGGCGTGTGTCCTCGCTGCAACCGACCGAGTTAACTCGTCTTAAAGCAGAAAGTCTTCTGACCTTCCTGCCCACGTCCATTATTAATCCCGTGACCTCTGATCTCTTCGTCTGCAAGAAAAAAGATCAGTGTATCAAGGCTGTTGTTGTATGGACGAGTCAATCTCTGTAACCGTTTTGAATTTGTGAACATCAATCAGTATAATCGTGCTGCTGACACCGACCAACTACGAGGCGTGGATGTAAATACTTAACCATAATGTACGTCATTATCTTACTGAATTTACACATTCCTTTTTTTTTTTATTTACTCAAGCACTGTTTATTCATCTTGTTCTTCGGAATGCACTCAGATAATGGACAACTGACAGACATAAGTCGGCTGTTGCCGCACTGCATAATCCCTTTCGTCCAACATTACGCGGCAGTTTTATAACTTTCTCTTGCTTCCTTCGTTTCAGCGAAAACTACCCAGGCCGCAGAACCTCAGTCTTTGTAGGCGACGATGTAGTTGTGTGTGTGTGTGTGTGTGTGTGTCCAGAACACTAAAGAACTGTGGCCGTGAAAAGGTGGCAGAGATGAGCTTGTGTTGACCACTGGATAAGACATTAACATTCCATGTTGCACTGTCACTCCTCACATGGATTTATTTACGTCTTAATACCAGAAGGTAAATAAAGGTATTTACTTAGAAAGAATTATGGATAATACAATATTGGCTTTTGAACTGTGAGAAAGACGTTAAAATGATTTTGTTTCGAGATAAGCCTAGCTTCCACTGAGTGAGATTGTGTTTCGTGTCTTTGGACCAGACCTCGTGTTGTGGTTACGACCTGCAGGTTGGGAGTTTAGAGCTGTGAGAGAGCTGTAACCATGACATCCTTCCTGGCCTTGCAGGCAGAGGTAGTGCAGGTGAAAAGAGGAAGACGATGAACGTTGAGTGTGCAAGAAGCTTGAGTGAAGAAGAAAGCACTTGACCCAACGCTGAAGTTGCATATATGTCCCTCTCAAGCACATGTAGGCAATGATATATAGTCGGAATTTAGGAAGACAGGTGGATTAAAGAGTGAAGATGTCAGGACGATATATGTGGTGCAGAGAAAGTGTCGGTAGGAGCATGGATGAAAGAATTTCATGGTGACGTGCACTTGTAGAGCGCATGGTAGATGATAGGCTGGTGGGAGAAGATATACAGCAGTGCAGTCATAGATAAATGGAACAGAGGAAGAATACAGAAGAGACAGATAGATTGGAGCAAGAAAAGTGATTAACTATAGGGATATCTCAGACGAAGATGATGCAGGAACGATTAAGGATCGGATGCAACTGAAGCATCCCGTGTATAGAGGTGGTGCAGATAAGAAAATTAAAAAGAAGCAATAAGCACCTGTTCTGTCGGTTATCACGTCAGGCACAGCATATATATATATATATATATATATATATATATATATATATATATATATATATATAGAGAGAGAGAGAGAG
>JAYMFT010078190.1:0-12500 GCA_038088735.1 Panulirus argus
AGAGGGAGAGAGAGTGAGAGAGAGAGAGAGAGAGAGAGAGAGAGAGAGAGGTTCGACAAAAGATATCAAGGAAAAGTTAGGAAAAAAGTATGTAACTTCAAAAGTAACGTTCGAAAAATAGAGGCAAAGTCAGGAAAAAGTTCAATTGCATAGGAATGAAAGGGAAATTGAGTTATAGAAAAAAAAAAAAGGAATGTATGGACGGGTCGGCTCTCACACTAGGAGCAGACCATGAGATCACTGGACTCGGATGGGAATGTTATAAACATTGAAGGTGGTTTGTATGAAGAGCTCAATACTGTATCATCCAATCCGGAGTGTTCACGGCCCCCGAAACCACTACACTCCTAAGACATAAATAGTGAAGGATATTGAGACAAATCAACAGGATATTCTTTTAAGAAAAGAGCCCCCAAAAGTAACTTCACCTCCATAAACGCCCATGGCATTTATAGTCCATCTTCCTCTGTGTGAGTCCTTTATGAAACAATACAGGAACATGAACGGAACATCGAGAAAGTAACTTTGGCGATGATATATACGGTAAAGGATCTTGGGAAACACACAAGTTATCACTTTCCACATACCTGTATGAATAATTTTACAGAAAACTTTATGGGAAATTAAATATATACATTTATAGGTAACTTTACAATTTTATAGTTGACCTTCCCTATACAGTTGCCTATACAGATAACTACACACAGATGACTTTATGGACAACTTCAATGGACAACTTCACGGTAGGTTTACAACAAACTTGATGACTAACTCTACAGATAACTTTACGAGTATGTCTGCTAACAAAATTATGAGTAACTTTAAGATCAATCTTATAGATACCTTATTCACTTTACATCTAACTTTATTAATACCCAGAACTTCATATATCCGGGCAAATTTACCGCCAACTCTGTCTTTTAAAAATAACTTTAACCAGTAACATCCCATCAGAGAAAGATTGAGTTCTTTGTAATGAAAGACAACAACAGGTAATTGTGAAAGCTTTACAACGACCTTAAATCGGATTGGATAGTCCCTCCACGAAATGAGAAAGTTGATTGCAACTACTTTATTTCTTCTCACAAGAACTCTTTGATAGGCTGCATAGAAAAAACAATGATGGGAAATATTTATATATAAATGATGGGATGGGAAATATATATAAACGATAGGAAAATATATGTAAAGAGGTTCTTATTCATTCACATCAAGGGAATAATGTTGTATGGACATTGGTGTTTTCGATATGAAGTGACACGGATGATCGAGTGGGACATACGTTTTCTTTGCTATGGTCTCTTGCCTATTCAACTCTCTGGATAACATTTGTTACTGACGAGTACTTCCTTCGTTTCATTCTTGTAAATACTGATGATTTGGAAGTACTTTTTCCATCGCCAGAGTCGAGATTTAACAATATTTCATGAGGCCAAAGTAATGACTGACAGTAGCAATTAATTCCTAATTGGGTACTTTATGATACAAAGTAAACTGACTAATGAAATATAGTAATGCATAAATAGGAAAGAAAGTAACAAGCACATACACACACACAGTGTTGTATGATAAACACGGTTTCTAAATCAGCTGTACGATACTGACAGTGAACAAGTCTTCAAGGAGGACTGGTTAAGTGTTAGGATGGTGGATGGTTAGAATGGGCTACCCAATGAGGTATTGAATGCTGGCAGTTTACCAAGATTTGAAAGGTCCCACCAGCGTAGAACCCCCACTTCCACTACTGTACAAAACAGGCGATTACAATGATACACTCACAAACAACGTGATACGATGCAAGTGAGTGAGTAAAATTAGGTTCACCATTTCTACATAAATACTACTGGCTGCCTAACTTGACCCCTCCTTAGTTCAACCACCTAGATACTGACCACTGCAGCGCGAAGCCATTACTTAACCACTACCCGCAAAGAGGCCTTCGTGTAACATTGTTTTTTTTTTTTTTTCAACAACGTGGACGCAAGCCAGGAGGACTGGTGGAATTAATCATCCTAAGAAATAAAGCCTTTCAGAACCTTACATGGAGTCACATTTATCGAGTTTGCCCATTTGAAGGATATGCGTCGTCTCGCTACAGCCGACAGACAATCTGGAGTTGTGCGGACAACACAGGTCTCCGCTGGTAAGTTCCAAGCGGTATTGGTGTACTTTCACATAGGCATTTCCTCACCCGGGTTGTAAACCATTGGGCAAATATCTTCTAATGTTCCTGTGTCTTACACCCTGTTTTCTCAGAATGTATCCTATAGAATCATACATACCTTCTCGATTGTCTCTGTTCGTGTGTGCAGAGTACAAGAATACACCAAGACGTGGTAATCATCACCAGCGGAAATTTGGTGGTTGATGCGTAATTCTTCGTGCCAAAAATGTTTTCGTTCCTCAAACAACAAAGTCCAGACCAGCGCCAGCTGGTTTCTCCCACAAAGATGTTGTTGTAATAATAAGGGTGATCTGCACCACCTAAAATCGAGCTTACTAACCTAATCTCTCTTGGATTAATATGTTGATGGTTGCATAAAGAGCGTGTGGGGTAGATAAAAACTTGTGTCACCAGCAAGATAAGAAGTTCATCGTCTTCCTTCAACTGCAAAGATGATGGTTTCCGGGGAGATTGCCAAACCATTTCTCAAGGATCTTATTCACTTCAAACAAATCCTAATCAAGCCTTTAAAGTAATGGGCCGTTTATTCTGGAAATGTCCTCCGCAGGTGGACAAAAAAATGACGAAGTCACCTGACTCCACTTCGAGTCGGTGCAGGTATAGAACCAGCGTTTTGGGTGGCACAACCTCAAACTATGGAGCAAATACTCTTATACATCCTTCGTCAGGAGGGACTGACTTCGAAGAACAGCAGAAAGAAAAAAAAACAATCTTCATCTGCGGTTCTTCGTGGCTGAACAAATTCGCATCACAATATCAGCATTACGCAGGCCAATACGACCACGGAGCTTTCTCAGTACAAAATTATGTCACATCGATCCCTCTCTCTCATCCACGGACAGCGGTAGGGATATAATGCACAGCCTTTCAAGCATTAGGAATACTGATGTACTGACTACACACCTTATGTTGCCACTGAAGCAAAACCGGAGGAATAACGGCATGTTAAGTAAGCTTAAAGTACGCTACATCTGTTGTGTTACCACTGCGGTAACCCAAGGAACTTAACGCCATTATCTCCTGCATTCCCGCGGAAATAAATCGTATCTGGAGTGTTCTGGGAAACGTGTTCACAGTTCCTTTTATGCCGAGACACTGATGTTGAAAAAGAAAAATTATTACGAGCTACGATTTTTTTTTTGAAACCCTCTCGATTCGACTGATAACAGTGATTACGTAGTGTGTGTGTGTATGAGAGAGAGAGAGAGAGAGAGAGAGAGAGAGAGAGAGAGAGAGAGAGAGAGAGTCATAATATTCAGGAAACATCTGATCCCTTCCTCCAACACTGCTGCTGGCCATCCGAGCAATTCACCATCCAGTAAAGACACTCGCAAACACACAGCCCCTCCTCCATCTCTCCTTCTCCACCACAACGTCCCTCCCACCTCCACCCTTTCCACCCACGCCACATGCCGCTTGGAGCATCTTAGATAACCAAGTTACGACACGAGTATATCTAATGATACCGAGATAACCCATTTTCTTTTCCAAGGATATAATAAAAGAAAACTAGGACCAAACATTTATACGGTTATTTCCGTCGCGAGTGACAATAAAACGAGGAACTTTTTTTTGAGTAATCACCAATTCCTTCTCTCGACACTTGCTCTTCGCTCAGTCGCATAAACCTTTTTATCACAAGTTCAAAAAGATCACCTCTGGGAGGGCGGGGCGCAGCAGTACCTTAGGGGGAATCCACACACACAGACACACACACAGACACACACGCGCGTCGTAAAGTAGCTACTTATTTCTTGTCACTCCGCTACCTGACGTGGAGTCGAGATGAACCGAACAAGCTCTCCGGAAATGGCGACAAGACACCGCCCTACGAATGCGAGGAGGACGGTGTAGTAGCAGCAGTTCGTCTCTGGCTCTCCTGTTCGTCTATGGTTTACAGTTCGTTATCGTTGGTAAAATATAAGTATACGTGATTGAGAGTTATGAATGGTAAATAAAAATATAGGATACTATTATTACGTCCATTCTATTCCTCACAATGAATCCCTCCCACTCAATATATTCCTAACACTTGTCTGTATCTGTTATTCATCCTTCTCTTTCTCTCTTCCTCCCTTTCTTTTTCAGCAGTGAGCGCGCGTTGCGTGCTACCCTTTGCCTCATGACATAATATCGCCGTGTACGAGACTGTGCTCCCAATGATACAGCCTCGCCAAAGGTGATTTTTCACACCTGGTGTAGTCTCCGGCATCCTTAGTCTGGTAACACCTCGGTGTGTATATATATATATATATATATATATATATTCATGAAATAAGTATAGCACTCAAGGGACGCAAGTCTCTCAAGAACTCAAGAAAAATGGCCGTGGCAAAATTACGCAATTCAGAAGTCGGGAGAAAAAGTTTACCGTGACTTCCTCCCTCCCTCCTGCTCCTTCCTCTCCCTCAGACACAGCCGCGCAACCAATCTGAGCGCAGCCGTGCAGAACCGCTAGAGAAATATGAGGGGCCGTAAACCCCGCCATTATTGTTCGAGCGAGCAATGTTTAGGCGCTCTTCCGCGAAGCTCATGTCCGTACTCCGTATGACATGGGGTTCACTCACTCCCCCCGTCTGTCTAAACTTCTACGGGAGGGGGTGAAGTTTTAGATACAAGGAGGCCAACTTCCTCTTTCTCTCTCTCTCTCTCAGGTTTAGATTATTATGGCGTGGAAACTACGTATCTCCCTCCTCGGGCGCGGATTTGTTCATGTCGAAACGTTTACGTCTGTCGATGGAGGTTATTTACTGTCTGTTTCTGTGACGGTCGCCTCCTGAATCTTTCTGTGAGACGTCATCTCTTACGTCTATCCAGAGAGCTCGTCTACCCTTTTGCGGATATCTCTCCTCATATGTGCTTTTCTATGGAGGTCGCATTTTTTCTATGACGGTCACGTTTCCATGATATAGGCTGGGGTATGCCAGGGCGTCGTCGCGTCCCCTGGCGGAGGGGAACCACCTTCGGGAGGCCGTGCGACCCACACACACAGCTTCCAGCTGTACAGTAAAGACCACTGTGGTGCTTGGACCAGCTTGTGAAAGAGACGTCTGAGTTTCGGTATTTTTGTTCCACAAGTGATTGTATATATGAATGATAGATAGACAGACAGATAGACAGATACATAGAAAGATAGGTATATTTCCTGACAAACAGACATACTGACAGATAGTTAGATAAATACACAGACATACGGACATAAAAGTGAGTATATATATGTAAGCAATGTGTCAAAAAGAGGGCGCGTGTTCTAGCTGATATATTTTGACGCAAGTTGTACCAATAGAATACTCACAGTCTATACAGTTGATATGAAAAAGTGGGATTTTACCTGTATCACCTCATACTCCCATAATCGTAAGCCCATAAAAAGTATACAGAGTTTTAAATTCGAGGGAAAATGAAGGGGAACGCTGTTAGGGGGGGGGGTTTATAGCAACTGAGGAAGGAATTGATTGGCGCCAAAGTTGCCTTCAAGTTCTATCAACTACAACACGAGGGTTGCCAAAGGCCACTAGCCAACAAACGACCGTCCGGCAGAGAGCCCAACAAAAAACGTCCACCTTCCACCTTGTTCTGATTCTAAAGAGCTCTGTTCGGTTTATAAATGATTTCACAAGCAGAGTGAAGCAGTAAAAACAAAGAACAAAAGAGGATATCTCACCTGCTGGGGTTCTAGCGACGGATAATTCCTTTTGCTACGAAGCAGACTCGTTAGCGTGGATGACGCCATGGGATGTAACGTTCGAGAGGTAAATACGAGTGAATCCAAGTCATTGCAAAACATTTCGTACGAGTTCGGATTTCTGTTTAATATAAAGGGACCGAATTTCTCCATAAGGGAAAATGTTCCACACAAGTTCAAATTTTAATGTACATAACTGAACTTGCTGTTCAACTCTCGAATCAAACCATACATGGCGCTGTGCAGTAGAGTCCGTTTCTTAATAACAAGTATATCTATCGATTACTTCATAGATTATATTTTTTTTTTTCTCAAATCTACCGATATTATTGCATTATTTATTATTATTATTATCATTATCTAACCACATATTATAACATCCTCATATGCCTACCATTAACGAGTGATCAAATATCGAAAGACAAGTCATACGAGTTTAAATGAAAAAACTCGACCCCCTTGAGTCATTCTTTATAGAGGCAATAAAGAACCCAGGAGAGTAGAACAAAGGTCTCAAACCTATAAAACGTGCGTCCTCTCTCTGGTAAATCACCAATACCCACTTGCGTGTGTATGTCTGTATATATTTGTTACTGAACTCCGTACAATCGTAACACTGCATGTGAGAAATCATCTTCGCCAGGGCTACATCACTGCCAACATACGGAAATAAGTAAAATTCTCGTCAAAGACCCTATCAAACAAGTGGGTTCATCATTTCCCTGCTCCTGAGTCGAGTGCATCCTCTGAGTATATATGCAGGTATATATATCCCGCGTGTCGCATCATGGAACAGAGGAAGGAGCCAAGCTAGGCTATTTTTACTCCAAAGGTCAGTCACCAATTCCTGACGATACCTTGTTCATGAGAGAAATAGAGAGCATGCGTGAAGATAAAAATATATCATTATCATTAATATTATATAAACCCAGGACTCCTTTTCTTGGAGTTCCAACGGTTTTATGGCTGCGTTTCACCTAGCACCAGGGAAAGAATGGACTCCTTTGGATTAAAAAGTTCTTTAACCAAATCGTCAGTCTTTTTATTCCATTCACCACCACTCTTATACTATAAAGTACTTACTTACTTCTTTCTTAACAAGTCTCTTGCTTAATTTCATGTTATGTCCCCTGGCTGTTCTATCCCTACACCATCAATCCGTTTCAAAATCTGTTATGAAATTCAAAATGTCCAAGATGGGCAAATCTAAGGCATCTAGCCTTTCCCTGTAGCTCAACTCTTTTAATTTTGGTGCCAACTTTGTTGCTTTCCTTTGGACTTTTACGATGAGCTGTTTACGCTTCCTCAGTTGCGGTGATAAAACTTGAGAAGCGAATTCAAGTTTTGGCCCCATGTAAGAAGTGAATAGCTTGCTGATTACTTCTTTAATCCATAAACTTGAATATATTTCTAATGCTTGCTAGCAGACAGTTAAGTCTCCTTATCTATCAACCTAGTGTGAGACTCTGACGGCTGGTTAGGGACACTGCCGACTCCAAAGTCTTTCTCACATTCCGACTCCTGCAGCTTATTTCCAGTCATATCGAGTCCTTCCTTCGCTGTGACCTATCTTCATTTCTTTACATTTACCCTGGTTGAATCTCAAAGGCCATGTATCAAACCACCTTTGGAGTCTGTCAAGGTCCTTTTGTAAGATGATGCAATCCTTCTGTCAAGGTCCCTTTGTAAGATGATGCAATCCTTCAAGCTTTTCACTTCCCTCGTGTCCTTTTTCATCATCTGCAAAAGATAATTAAGGACGAGTCCATATCTTTTGCAAGTTATTTACATAAATCAGGAAGAGGAGTGGTCCCAGAATGGGACCCTGCGGCACCCCGCTGGTTATCTCCATCCATTTTCAGAGGGCTCCTCTAATATGTGTCTGACAAGCGCCCCCTGTTCCCTTCCTGAGAATCTACAACAGACTCTTGTATCCACCGAAGGAGTAACTCCCTTATTCCTGTGTAAATGAGATGGACTCAGTTAATTAGGCCATTCATTTGCCCACGCCGTCCCAGCAAAAATAGAACAAAAGAGAAGTAGGGAAGAGGGAGGACAGAGTATTCTCAAGGACTACTCAATGTTAGATGACGAGGAGGAGGCTTGAGTGTGTTTCGGACGACATGCCATGCGGAGAAAGTCAAGGCGAATGTTATGGTAAAAGAGAGTTGGAGATGAAAGCCTTGCGTGAGATAAAACGTGGCAAAAGAGGCAAGGGTGGGTGGAAAAGAGGTGACAGTGATTTGATTAGTTAATCAGGCTCTTCCATGTTTGTACGATCCGCAGGTGAGGTGCCTGAGGATCGGTAAAATGCATGCATAGGACCACTGTATAAAGGCAAGGGAGACAAGAAATGAATATTCCAACCTAAGGAGGTGGCTTCAGTTGTGGTAGAGGGTGTGTGGACCAGATATTTACTTTAAAGAAAGGAAGTGAGAAATACTTGGAGAGAGAGAGAGGATGGATAATTTAATGTGACGTTTGTGGATTTAGAAAGACAGCGTATGAAAGGGTTGACAAAGACGCCCTGTGGAAGATATTAGAATATATGGGGTGGAAGAAATGCAACTAAGTGAAGAGTTTTCAACGGGAGAGTAAAGTGTGTTTGTAAACAGGAAGGTAAGAAGGTGAGTGGTTCCCGGTGAAGGAGGGTCTACGATAAGGGTCTTCGACGTCATCTTGGCAACTTAATGCGTCCCTGAACGAGGTGATGAGGAAGGAAAATGCGAGGGGTCTTGAAGCGATGGGGATGAATCTACAGTATGCTGGGGTTGGAGGATTTGGGAGATGAGTCATTTACTGTTTACAGATAACACAATCCTTTACGAGTGCGAGTCAGTTATCATTTGTGAAGACACCGTTCTTTACGAGTCTTCGGCCTTGAATGCAAAGGAGAGCAGGAGGGTGGATGTGTTGGGAGTGAAATGTCAGAGGATAATATAAGGTGAGGTGGAGTGATTATTTAAAGAACGACAGTGCCAGAGAGGGAGGTGTGGTAGTAGGAGCAGTTTATCTGAGAAGTGCCGAACGAGGTGTGCTGAAGTGGTTCGAGCATATGGATAGAATGAGTGATGACAGACTGACAAAGAGGATCTATGAGTCAGAATTGGAAGGAGCCAGAGGAAAGGGGAGACCGAGGAGATGAAAGAATGGAGTGAAGGTGGCTGTGAAGTATCGCGACCTGAACACTCTGGAGGGGCGAGAGACGTGCACTGGATGGGATGAACTGGATCGATGTGGGTTGTATAGGAGGGACAACGGGTCTGCCAGTGGGATGGAAAAAGGGCAGATGAAGCGGTGAAGATAAACCACAGAATGGTCTAGGGAAGATATGATTTTGGTGGAGTGTAGAGACTGGGTTCTGGTTTCGGAGCATCATACACGATAGAAATTGGATGTGCGCAAGGGAGGTCGTTGTTCGTTTGTTCCTGAACGTACCTCGCTAAGGCGGGAAGGGCAACTGGCAGCATACATATATATATATATATATATATATATATATATATATATATATATATATATATATATATATATATATAAACGTAACCGTTTTCGAAGGTTTCCTGGTTCGTGCAAGGTCTGAATCACGTTGGGCCTCATAAACACACTCCCAGACGAGGGGCAATGGTCATGTTCACTCAACTGTCCTTTTCAAGCTGAGTGAGTTAAGGCGACACACACTCTTCTGATGATATACTCTCGTGCCGTGATGTTTCTGGCTGTAATCCAGGTGCCTGGGGGTTGCTAGGGTCGTCCTGTCGAGTCCCCATCACCAGTGTCTGGGGGATCTGGGGTCGTCCTGTCCTGGCGAGCCACTTACACCAACAACTGGGGTAGCCAAAGGTGCTGGGGTGGTTCGGGCGACCCCAAAAGAATGGTGTACGGAGTTCATAGAACTATGAATTCGATTGTAATTAGAAAGCATTAGGCTGAAACAAGGCTTTCCCCATCAGTCCTTATTTCAATGAAAGCAAACAGAATGAGAATTAAGAAAAAAGTAATAAGATGAATACGTGAAGTTAATGGTAGAGAATTGAACAGTTGACCAAGTACCTAGAAGCGAGGTCTACATAAAAATGACATCCATATGTAGAGAGGGACTGATAAGCACATGTCTATTAAGGTGATACAAGGGTAAAGTGCGGACCACATACCTGTAAACACTCGTATTAGAGGAAACGAGAAGCCACATGCCTAAGTTGCATGAATGTGGGAAAAACATGAGGACTACATGGCTGTTGCATTCATATAAGGACTGCAACACACACACACAAACATATGACACTCGTATATGGAATGGATGGATATTAGCAACACAAACCGATGAAGACGTAACCTAATGACAAAGGACGGGGACCACGTACCTATGACGGTCATGTTGGCGTCCTTGGTGTCCTGCTCGAAGCTGGGCTTGTCGGCGAGGACCTCACACCGGAGCTTGCCGGAGGCGCGGTGGTCCACGTGCGAGAGGATCACCTCGTTCAGGCTGGAGATCTGCTCCTGGGGGAACCAGCACCTTCGTCAGGCAGGAAGAAAGAGATTCCCTTTCCATTTCCGAACTTCAGAGCAGCCCATAGGTACTAGCACACACACATATATCTCTCCCCATTACCTAGGGTCTGTGACACGTCTGTGCACACCTGTCCCACTATCAGCGAATATTTTCAACAGATACCCGCGTACAGACTCTCTTATCACACCCCCTCCCACCGTCTCTCTCTTACATACATCTCACTCCAGACCCACTCCGCTGGGTCATTATTTCTCAAATCTATTCCCGTCTCTGACGTTTCCATCGGGGTGGTTGTGTTGTTGCTGCGTCCTCTCGTGTTTCTCTCACACACACACGTCATCATCTACCGGCGCTCTGTGTGTGTGGGGGCAATATCATACCCTCATAGTTATTGCTCTCTCTCAATAAACCCATCTCATCTGCCTGCGTCTCTCACCACCTCCTTACCACCACCTCCTACTCGTATATCCTCTTCCCAGTGTCTCAGAGTGTTATTCCTCGCCACACTAGTTCACCCATTTTCTCTGGTTGCAGAGAAAACATTTTCTTTCTCCCTATTTCGTTTACGTTAATTCACTCACGCACACTCTCTCTCTCTCTCTCGAACTTCAGCCTCCGCTCCCTCACCGCAATCAAATTAGTAACGCAAAATCGTTTAAAATCTCAACTTTACTCATCTATCTCATAACGAAATTTCATATCGTCTTTCTCGTCTTCTCTAGCGGCATCACTTGGCTTTGGATTTACGTCTTCCAAGTCTAGATTTCATTTCTTGAGCTTCCAGTGGCATTCAAAATGCGGTAAATTGAGGTCGTATTACAACAAAAGAACAATATATCATCCCCCTCAGTCAACCTACAGTTTACTCAGGAATTTTGGGACACAATATCTTGGGACACAGTATTTTAGGACACAATATCTTGGGACACAGGATATTTTGGGACGCAATATTTTGGGAAACAGGATATTTTGGGACACAGGAGCATTTGCATTAACACCCTTTCATCACATCCAACCATAACAACCATGTCTTTAAAACTACCATCAAAACAGTGTCAGGGAATGCTAAAATAATCTACACTTTCGAAAATGAACCTTTCAAAATATTTCACATTCACATATATCTATTTTTTCCAGACACAAATGCATCTATGTCTACAGTATCTATTCTCTATCTTGGAGAATATCCTGTACGTTACCTCTCCACAAAAAAAAAAAAAAGATACATATAAGGAGTATGAAATCCTGGGTAAAGTTAATTTGACATTTTCCTTATGCTGGAAACAGGCTTCTGTTGGTAATAATCCATAGCGCCATTCATCTTCTCTGCTTCATGAAAGAAATCTTGTAATGCGTCCCATGTCAAATCCGTCGAAACAAATTTCTTCCAGACTTTTGATTCACGTCGTGGACCCCTTCCCTATAAATGCCTGAATCATCTAAACTCTCTTCAAACAAATGTGTGGATCATCTACGCTATATATGAGTGCCTGGATCATCTGGACCCTCTTCATATATATATATACCTGGATCATTTGGACTCTCCCTATATAAATGCCTGGATTATCGGGACCCTCCCTATATAAATGCCTGGATCATCTAAACTCTCATCATATAAATGACTGAATCATCTAAACTCTTCATATAAATGTGTGGATCATCTATGCCATAAGTAAATGCTTGGATGATCTGGACACTCTTCATATAAATGCCAAAATCATCTGGACTCTCCCTATATAAATGCCTGCATGTCTGTCACCACAGTAAACGATGTTAAAGTCTCGTTTATCATCATTTCTTTCATAATTTCCACAGATGTTCTCTCTACGTTCATACACCTGTATAACCACAGCATAAGTGAAATTATACGAAGATACAGTTACTGAATATACAAGATTATACAGTCACTGTATACGCAAGTTGATACAAGGATACAGGCCCTTCATACATATGATCATACAAAGGTATAATGAAAGTATACATATGACTGCAGAAGGGTATGTATGGTCTCTGCCTACACATAATCATACAATATTACTGACACTCCATACATGGGTACTTTCAGCTGTTGCCACCATTGCAAACAGCAAAGATGTACAGCGTTTTACGGGAACCTT
>JAYMFT010078201.1:0-28736 GCA_038088735.1 Panulirus argus
GGAACGAACCCAAACACGTGAAGACAATGCGCACATTTTCCGGCGGCGTCCTCTGCTCTGAGGATCACCTCCCTCCCTCACCTCAGCAGGTCTTGCCTGTTGGCTGATTTCAGGCTGTTTACAAATGCAATGATGTATTGGTATGGTTTATAGATGCTAGCACTGGGACTGCAAATATTTGGTATCCGTCTGTAAATGCTGCCCCGCCTCGGTAAATATGTGTTTACCTTGTTAGTAATGGTATGTCTGTAAATACTGGTTTGTTCCATAATTACTGGCTGATGTCTGTAAATGATCTTGCGAGTATGTATGTTTGTCTAGCCCGTTCCAGAGGATTAGCTTAATTAAGAATGGTTCTTGTTTTTTTACAAGGCATCCAATCGTCGATCAACAGATACCACAAGACAACAGAACCATCAGCCGTGCCCGAGGGGTTTGTGTGTTCATTATTGATTCACTGACTACGCGTAGCTGGCTCTAACTTAATTACAGGTACGCCTATACGATGTGATAATGATATTAACTGGCGTGTCTCGTGTGCTGCCGAAGGGGCAATTGAAAATGGTATGGGAGATATAGACCAGACAGAAGTGATGGAGGGAGGGTTAACCGCTCGTCGGGTATCGAGATGGGACACACGCAAAAACTACACCTTTCTCTGTTCGGTTCCTTCTTCTCTCTCTCTCACCTCCTCTCTGTTAAGAATAAAAACTGCCGTCTAGAGCTAAGGTGCCCGTACCAGCCAAATCCCTGGAGAGACTTTGTCTACAGCCACAACAGGTGTGGCAGCAGCAGCAGCAGCAAACACAGCTGTAAATGGAAACTAACGTGTATTCTGTACACCAATTGGCCTCGTGTTTCAGGTTATGATGAGGTTGTGATTTTCCTGGGTGTTCCTATCTTTTTATGACGGTTTTCCTCATTCCTTCTTTTTTTTTTTCCATCAAGGAAAATATCGGCAAGAGAAAAACTGCAGCATCAGAGGACATAGTAAATCATTTTCTGTTTATCTGTTCAGCCATTTTCGTACATGGAGTGCCGTATTATAACCCAGAAATGTTGAAAATTCTTGAGCCATGGGCGTGTAGCAGACGGCACAGCATTACAAACCCGCGGTAACCAAAGACGAACATAGAGAGCCAAAACAGAGAAGCGAATAGCGTCTGCCGGGTTGAGTGTCAGGCACACACTGGCCTGGTAGTAACTAGGCTCTGTAGCAAAGACTTCGGTGGAAGTCTCCGGGAGTCGTCATTAACCCAGACAGCCAATTGCGGCCACTCGGGTCTCCATCACCAGAATGACATCAAACCTCCCCACCCTTGATTCTCTCTCTCTCTCTCCTCTCTCTCTCTCTCTCTCTCTCTCTCTCTCTCTCTCTCTCTCTCTCTCTCTCTCCTTTCTGCTTCACCTATATATGGGCGGCTGACTTTCAGTCTAAAAAGGAACAATCCCTCTAACTCCAACTCTTGACAACATGTAACTCATACGACATGTTTATCGTATTTCTATATTTTCCTACAGTACCCACTCGTCGATGGCCGCTTGACTTGACTGCACACCTCCACAGATAAAGAACATCCAGTTGCAAAGATAAGCGTAATGTTGTATCTAAATCGCTGGCAATGTCCCTTTTTCACATCCCGTCTTGCACTCGCAGGACTGGAGGTGGTGCCACCCTCACCTGTAGTCTTAGGTAAACCCATGTTCTGATCCCGTCTCTCGCTCGTTTGTTGAGGTTTTGGATATCCTTTTTGTTTCTGTTGTGGTGGAGATTCTAGTACATAAGGAAGGTGAAAGATAATTCAGTTTGCGAGAGAGAGAGAGAGAGAGAGAGAGAGAGAGGGAGAGAGAGATCACCAACCTCCCTGTTGTACGTCCGTACGCGTACCTACCACGAGATTTTACTATACTGTCATGGCTAGTGCGAAGAAACAAAGAGTTTTTACGACGCAGTTCTGCTAATAGGCAAGACTAACGCGTAGATCTCACCGTAGGAATATGTAGAGCTAAGACAAACGAGTTGTGCATGTTACACGTTGTCAGGTGTCGTGTGATACCGACAGATTGTGCGTTGGTGGACTTGAATGCCAGCAGCCCACTTGTGAGTGAGGCAGAAAGGAAAGACGGCAACCTGAGCCAAGCCAGTGAAATCTGACAGCCATCCGATATCCAGGTGGGTAACACCGGTAATATCTGCCTGCTCGGTGGCTGCCTACCACCTACTGCACAGAGAGAGAGAGAGAGAGAGAGAGAGAGAGAGAGAGAGAGAGAGGGGGGGGGGGGCGGAGGGGGAACTAATTGTATTTAAGTGGGTGCATGTTTCTGCATGTATTGGCTACAGCGAGAGCCAAACACCAGGAGCATGGCTGCTATAAGCCTCTGGACACGTACTACGGACTCTCAACATTTTTAAAACACTGTACTCCCGACAAACGTTCGCCGGGACTCTTCTTCTCTGCCGTACGTTGGCCTCTGCGACCACACGTAACTTGGATAACATCCAAGTGATCCGGGCCGTACGCAGTAGCGAGGTATCGGGTCAGGGTGTCGGCCCCCTCCACTCGGAATGCCTCGTGCAGACAGCCGATTTATCTTCGGTGTCGCCATATTGGGTGTTGTTCTTATCTCCTAAACTGTCTCTCCAACCCCTCGTCAACTTATCATGCCAAACCTCCACCTTCTGACAGTAATGGGTCTCTTCCTCCACCTCCTCCTCCCCATCCGCTTAGGCCCAACTTATTATATCATAATATTCCTACATTCTGGACGTTAACTTAAATCTTCCTTCACATCTCTTCTTGATTTTATTCAGGTGTTTCTTCCTGTGCACAGAACTTACCTCTCTATCTCATTTCATGTTTATCTTTCTTTCCTTTGTATTTCACTGTTCCCTTTATTTCATATCTCTCTGTTCAGCGCCCTTTTGCTTCTTAGATATTTTATCAGCCTTGTGTAATATTTCCTTCATAATTCATTTTCTAACTTTAAAGTGACTATGTTTTCTCATACACAAGTGAGTACTAAGAAGCCGTGTCTCTTTATGGGTTATTTCCCACAAGCCTTTCGGTGTTACTCTGTCTCACAACAAATCTCTCGTCTTTGTCGGTTAGATTATCGTATGATAATTTAGAGCCGAATTCAATTTACTGCGACCCCATCAGCCCCATCTCCCTTGAGCAAGATGGCACGATGGGCCAACCAGGCCACCGTACCATCAAGCTTGAAGAATCCTACCGTCGAGGTCAGGGATCGTACCATCTTGCTTAAGGAGTAAAAAGAAAGGAGACTGATGCTCTACCGTACGTTCTTAGTGCCAAAAGGAGTGAACAGAGTAGTGAGGTAGGTAGCACAGGTGACTGTGGTCCGTAACCCTGGCTTGGTTGCGGTGAGCAGGCGATCCGTGGGGTCTGGGAGGCGACACCTGAGCCAGGGTCTGACCGGCCTCCTCAGGGGGTGTTGCTGGTCCTGGTGGTGGTGCCGCCCTACATGGTCCGCGTCAGGCCTCGCCGCCACGCCCCGACACGAACCCAGACAAGGAATAATGACACCGTAATAAATAAATACAGTCTCGGTTTCGCTTCCCCCCTCCCCTCTCTCTCGTGTTTTCTCTGGATGGCTAGGTTTAAGTTCATGAAAAGAATTGTTCCTAATGATGTTCAGCTGCGGTTTCTACAACCCTCCCCCCTCAAGCTCGTTACGAAATGGCAAATTGCTGGTTCTCGATCGGCCAAACTACCGTGTGTTTCGCGAGCTCGATCTTCTAGAGGCGGTGGACGGTAATAGGCTAGATCACTGATGTTTACAAAGTTGGTTATGACTATAAGTGAGCACTTGGCCCCCTCAGCCCCTTGAAAATTGTTCCATGCTGATCCATTTCACTATCTTTCTTCATTTTCTTTTTTTCCTTATCAGGTACTTAAGGATACTCCTAAGTCCCTGTCTTTTTACTTACTGTGAATTGTGGTTATTCTGTTCCTGTCAAATGCGAATTAACAATTGCTTTATTTTTATACTTTTTTTTTTCCTTTTACTGAAGTTTCCTTATTCCTGTCTCCAACATACTGGTGGGTCTCTCTTTATTACTCTGCTGATTAGGAAATACCTTCATATCATTCTCCTTTTACCTGATATTACATTTTTTTTCTTCCACACTTTCTTCCTGACGTAACTATTAAACAATGTTTAGCTTTCTCCCAGTTTATTTGCGTTCGATCGGTGACAGACTCTCTTCCAGGTTTCATGTTTGAGTAGCAGTGATTTGGTTTTGGCGTTAAACGCGTGTTTTTTTTTATTTTTGCTTTTAAATGTTGCATTTGTTTCGTATTCAAATATGTGTTTAGACGATGCTTAAGTTTCGTCGTGTCCCGACGCTGATTGTTAGTGTATATGGGACATTATATCGTCACATCTACGTCCGTCTGTGTGTCTGTCTCTCTCAGTTGTTCACTTGTAGTCACTCCTGCGTCTCTCTCTCTCTCTCTCTCTCTCTCTCTCTCTCTCTCTCTCTCTCTCTCTCTCTCTCTCTGTACACGTTATGTCGCCACTCCTCTCTGTCCGTCACTATGCGTACACATTTCCTCGTCACCCCTACGGGCGTCTATCTGTGCACACATTCTTGTCAGCATGATAACTCAGGGACAACACAAGATATAAACTTCTTACGTACACTGTATGTGACGAACTGGTTAGGTCTGGGGGCAGGTAGCTACATAAATCTACAAGCGTGTTTAAAGATAGCAAATTCAAGCGTATGCTTTATATGTATTGATCAAGGACAAATATCATTATATAAAATTTTTGCAAAGTAATGAGTCTTTTTTGTCCGATGTGTAACTCGTGGTGAGCCTTTTGTGTTCAAGTGTACGTTGAGATAGTGCGTGTGTTTTTGCTTTTAAATGTATTTGGACGGTATGCTGTGCGTTGAAATGTGTTTCGACGGTGCGTGTGTTTTGCGTTTCAGTATGCACCAGATGGCACGTTTTTTTTTATGTTTAAATATGCGTTTAGAACACATGCATTACCTATATGTATATATTTTTCTTATTCATCTATTTCTCTCTGCTGTGCTGTAGTATTCGTCTGATCTTATCCCCTCCTGCGAGGATTTTCTCCCTCTACACCCGAGCGTTAAGCCCTCTCTTCTACAGCTACAGTGTTTCATCTACAGTTCCCTGATGTTGTATATTACCTTTTACCGCATTCTGATGTTCCAGTCTTCATTACTGTCTATGATGTTCATTTTCACCCAGTATATCTACCTGATGTGAATTTCCCCCGCTGCACTCCGTCGTGATGTTGCATTTTCCCGTGCGCTGCTCCCTGATCTTGCATTTTCCCCTGCACTGCTCTCTGAGGTTGAATTTTCCAGTCTGCTGACCCCCTAATGTTGCATTATCTTCATCGACTGGTCTCCCATGTTCTTTTCTTTCTTTCCGTCTTTGGTTCCTTCTGTTGGTTTGCCAGAGGACGTCCCCCACCCCCCCTTCTGTGATAAGGTTCTCTCGTGTGAGGCAGAGAGACCTCTCAAGTCTGTCCACAGCAGCAGCAGCTGCTCTCAGCGTCCCATCTCCTCCCACTCCTTCGTTTGCAACAGTGTTCCTTCACTGGGAGTCAAGGACACATCTGCGTCTGCTCTAAGAGGACAGTCCGTTCCTTACTGTTGTATCCTGCTGTTGCTGTTGCTGTTCCTGCCGCCGGGTTGAGCAGGATCTCCTTCCTGTCTCTGATGGTCTCCATGAACAGCTGTTTCGTGTTCCGTAATTTCAATAATGCTTTCCTCGTAAATCATGTTTGGGTTTCTTATTGTTACAGCAGATGTTTTCCTCTGGCTTCCCGCCACATTTTACAGTTTTCACCGCCGCTGCTGCTTTTCCTCCAGCTCTTTTCTAGTGTTTTTGTTTCGTCGATCTTGCAGTGTTTTGCTCTTCTTTCGTTCCTGTGTTTCATGTCTTGTTATTATAGTTTCGCTGTTTTAGCGTTTCTTCTGTTTATGTTTTGTTTGAATGCTTGCTCTTTTTTCTTTTTTCACCCCTTACTCCTGATATATCTTTTAATCTGCTGTTGCTTTGCTGTCCAGCTGTTTCTGTAACCTGTATTTTCTTCTGCTGCCATTGTTGCGTCTTCTGGAGTTCCCTTTTGCTGCAGTTCTTTGTGTCTGTTAGTGTGGTGCTGTCCCGCCTCGAGCAAACAGCCTCTCCGTCGCTCGATGCCGTCGCACTTCGTCCCTGTTATTGCCAGACGCCGTCACCCCTTCTCCCAATTGCATTCCCGAGGTGGTACACAGCTAGGCACATTTACAAAGGGCATACTAAGTTAGATGCCGTCCGTAAGGGTAACTTGCAGCGCTTGCTTTCTTAAAGCGAAACCGCTTTGGAATGGCTTATTCTTCGAAGTCCGTCAGATCTAGAATACCAGTAAGTAACTTCATTTTAAAATAACATGCTCCTCTAATGTGTAAAATCTTTATTAATGTCCTGCTTAATCTAGAAATATAATTTCAGATTATACACATTAAAATGTAAATTTCTAATCGGAAAAAACGTGATGGGTGCGAATTAGTCGGGGAGACGGGTGACTCTCTTGTCCATAGATTGGTTCCTACAGCTTAGATGAGAGTCTCTGCGTTTTAAATCAGGGTTGTCAAGTCAAGAGATTATCCCCAGGCCTTTCGCCCCCGAGTCTTACGTTTGCAAGTCTTGTTCCACGTGTCACTTGTGTCGTATATTCACTTCACTGGGCTCCGTGTGATGTATCGTCAAGCTAAATATCTTAGTACCTGAACCAGCACGAGATATCAGGGAGACTAAAAATTCCAGATCAAACGTAGCCTTGGGGAAAAAGACTTATTTGAGCTTATCTGATGCATATTTTCAATTGCCTGTGTGCGTCTGAGCGTTTGTGCGATGCTCTTCCACGGAAGGAAAGGTTTTGAGATACCTCACGTTGGCCTTGAAGTGTTTGCGCGAACCGTAGCGCCTAAATGACACTAATTCAAATGTACGTACTTCAGAATCAAGACAAGATTTTACGCTAAAACACGTTAGCCTTGAAGCCGCATTTCAAAAAGAGTATAAATTACACTTACCTCATTGCACTTATTCAATTTGGGCGGCCGAGCAACCTCATATTATGATGAAGGTACCTCGGAGTAAAAGGCAGGATGCAAGGGTACCAGAGCCTGACCTTAAAGTCCGATAAAGATCACAACCAAACTGATATAAAGCCTTTTTTTATAAACGTCATTTTTTCCCGTGCAGCACTGGGTACCCTCAGATAGTGCAATATATACTTAACCGTGCAAACTATGGTTCACTATATATAATATATGAAATATTCTTAGCTATATACCTAGTTACAAGTGGTGGTCTCATTCAGGAGCAGTTCGCCTTCCCCTTCGCTGTCTCAGGACACGGAAGTGAATGGACTCAGCTTCAAAATAAGGAAGGAAATGGATTCCTTGTTGAGACAAAGAGGGGAATGCCAGCCGCTCCGCCCCTTCGTCTCCTGCCGACCATCTCAACCGTTAAACAAGATATCAGGCCAATTTCAGGCTGGGCGGCTTTGTTTTCTGCGGCACGACTCCCCGGAGGACCAGTCAATCTTGGCATCACCTGCTTAATCGCACACCTGAAGCCTCCGCCCGTGGGCTCCTCCCTCCGTCCCAGGCCCCTCAGAGCCAGGAGCGACCTGCCTCTTCAACCTTGCCCAGACTGTCACAGTTCATTGTATTCGTCAGTCTACAGTAAACCACAGTGTTTGGATGAGTGAATATGTGCAAGATGAAGTCCCAGTCCATCTTTACGTTATCAAGGTTCAAAGTTGCACAGGGACTTTTTAAACGTTATATATATATATATATTTAGATAGATAGATAATATATATATATATATGTATATTTCATTTCATTTATAATTATCCTCGGACCAATTTCTGTGAGGGTCCTAATGTTACTAAGGGCTTCTTTCTCAGTGCTCCTGCAGCCCAAACCTGCGCTTCTTTTAGTAGCAGGGAAAGTGGACTCCTTTAGAGTGAGAAGTTCTTTCACGAGATACTCATAGTGATACAGCCTCGCTCGCCAAAGGTGAATTTTCACGCGCGATGTAACCTCTTGCACGCCTGGGACGGTAACACGCACACACACACACACACACACATATATATATATATATAAATTTATGTATGTTTGCCATTTCCCGCGTCAGCGAGGTAGCGTCAAGAACAGATGACTAAGCCTTAGAGGGAAAAATCCTCACTTGGCCCTCTTCTCTGTTCCTTCTTTTGGAAAAATATAACAGTAGGGGAGGATTTCCAGCCCCTCGCTCCCACCACTTTTAGTCGCCTTTTAAGACACGCAGGGAATACGTGGGAAGCATTCTTTCTCCCTGGTCCCCAGCGTGGCAGGCGGGAGCGCTACCGCTCGGGTATGATCACCCCGAGTAGGGAAATGACTAGACCTCAATGTGTGAACAGTTGCGTTCTGTAAAATGCTATCTGCTGGTTGTGTGGGCCTAATGGGATTTGACTGGTCTTGATCCCCTTGCTCACCGTTGTGAAACGAAGTGTATTCGATTAGTTAAGTAATCGAATAGCCATTTCCCTATTAGGGGCGATCATAGTCGAGCGGTAGCGCTCCCGCCTGCCACGCTTGGGACCCGGGTTCGATCCTGGCTGTTCGAGGTTTACATGTTTTACAGTAGTGCGCGTTGATACGTGCTGTTTCGTGTATGATATTCATACATATATATATATATGTGTGTGTGTGTGTGTGTGTGTAACACGATATACATATATGAGTGTAAGTGGGAAGCATTTTCTCCCACTTTTCATAAAGTCTGCGGCAGTCTTACAACTAACCAGTTTTTGTCTCGTGGCTTTTCTTACCCCAAGAGGTTGAGCGAAGACAACCTCTCTCAATATCTCTTCATAATTCATTAAGTATTACACATTTTCAGATGAATTTGAATACCGATATGCAACAAAGAATTAATATTTATTACGTAGAGGTGAGGCTGGACCGGTAATGTCAGTGACAGGTATTGGCTTAAACTACCGCCTATCGTAACGTTATGGTTCAAAACATTAAGGTCATGGCAGAGTTGCTTTGAAATTCTTTTTCATCAGCATTTGCCACTGAAGACGCTACTTAAATCCTGGTTCCGGTTTCATCGCTAGGAGAGGAAAACATTGTACAACTAAATGAAATGAAAGTAAATAAAACGGTAAATCCGGATTAGTTTTGTCTGAGAGGACATGAGAAGAAGCGAAAAATGAGACAGTTAAGCACCTGACCTCTCTTTTCAAAAATATTACATGTAAAGGGATAGTTATAGAGGCTGAGAAGCTATCCAGTGTCACACTGATGTTAGGAAAATGTAATTAATAAGTCCGTATCCGGAAATTATAAACCAATTAGCTTACTGTCTGTAGTTGGTAAACTTAATGGAAACCATCATTCGAGACAAGGGTTGGTCGTAAGTCATTGTAAGGATCATCGCTCCATAACGATTCTCAGTATGGTTTACGAAGAAATCGTTCACGTCTGACAGTTCTGTTTGATTCATGGTGTAATCAGCGTTCATGATGAGAGTAAAGCGGCTGATGTCATCCGGTTTGATTGTCAGAAAACATTCCATTAAGTCTTGCATCGGTGATTACTAGCAAAAGTTATGTCACATGGCAGAGATAAGGTTGTTCTTCAGTGGTTAGAAAATTGGCTGACCCATCCGTAAACAGAGTAGCGATTAATGGTTAAGCCTCAGATTGGTTAGATGTAACAAGTGTTGTGCCGCAGGAATCAGTTCTAGGACCAGTTCTCCTTCTCATATATGTTAATGACGCTGATAATGGGCCCCCTCGTAAGATATCAAAATTCGCAGACGATCCCAAGCTAGGAATAAATCTACGACAGATATTGAGCATCTGCAGCTTCAAACTGACGTAGACAAACTAGTGGACTGCGATCACAAGTGGGAAGTGAATTTTGATATCGATAAGTGCAGAGTTTTACACGTTGGTAGTAAAATCGAGTAGACAAGCTACAGCATGAATTCTGTTGAGCTACAAAAGGTAAATGTGAAGAATGAGTTAGGTGCAATAATGTCTGGTGACCTAAAAGCAAGAAAGCAGTGCTTCAAAGCAGTAAAAAGGCGAACAGTATTCTTGGATTTATAGGAAAGGTTTTCGATTTTGATTTTAAGTTTAAATGAATAATCTTTACTCCATACAATCTACTAGTGCGACTCCGACTTAAATACTTGTCCAGTTTTGGTCATCCAACTTGAAGAACAACAGACCGAATAGAGTGGTACTGCGGCAGGCAACCAAAATAATTCTCGAACTGAGAGACAAATCCTATGAGAGCCACTTTATGACTTACATTTATTTAGCTTATCAAACAGAAAGTTAAGACGTTATTTGGTACAGATTTTTTGCTAAGGCTTAGATAATCTTGATCTAAGCAACCATTGAAGGCTAGATTATTCCCGATTTCATTCGCAGTGATGGTTACAAACTCGCGGGCAAACGTTTTACCTCGAATGAGGAAAAGTGCTTTTTCTTCATCAGGATTGTTAACTTATGAAATGACTGAACATTTAGATGCATTTGAGAAAGTGCTTGATGAATACTTCGCTGCAAAACCACGAAGAACATTACTGTATTTCCGCCTCCTTATTTGCGTGTAAAGTTTACAGGTTTACCTCTTCAGCTCGTGATGTACACTTTATTCCTCTTGGCACGCTGGTCTCAAAGTTTACGATCTCTTCCACTACCACAAACAGCCTCGAAAGAACCCAGTGGTGTGTTTGTTGCTGGAATCCCTCAAAAATTCCATTATCTTCCTTTGTATAAGTGATTATCTTAAATTAAACAGCTGCTGAAGTCTGTTGTGGCCTTGGCCAGATGATAGTTGTTCTAGGAGTGTTTATGGAAGTATACCTACGATGGAAGCTCCACGTGGTGCCAGTGTCTAGGGAATCCAGTCTTGTCGCCGGCGACATGTGAACCACTCCACCAGTAGAGTGAGTTCGTCGACGCCACCTGAGGGAGCGACAGGACCAGAGCTACTGGGTTGGGGACAAAGGAGGCACCGCCGCGCGATCTATATGCATCAAGTGTGTGAATGTTAGTGTGTCCACGTTATCTGTCTCCCCAGGGAGGGATACTTGCCACACTTGGGGGAGTCGATGTTCCTCTCTTTTTTTTTCCCCCTGTTTTTGCTGCGTTAGTCCTCCGGTCGTCCATTATGCTACTCCCAGGCTTTTGCTTACCACCTGCGACAACCTCCTGTCTGTCTCCCCTGTATATTCCCCGTGAATAAAAGCTCGATTAGCTTGTTAACTTGTTTTACGGTAGTTCTTCGTTACGCCGTACCGAGAGGACTGTCGTATACAAGGTCTTCACCAGTAGCAATGGGTGATTCTCCTTTTTTTTTCAGCGAAGGAGCCAATCTCTATGCTCACTAAACTTTGAAAGTTAGTTGCCTCACTGCCAATCACGAACGCGATTGACGTCTGATTTCGGAGCAATCAAGAGCCATTGTTGGCCTGCTGCAGGCCGCTGAAAGCAGCGTCCCGGCCAATCAGTCACAAGGGTGGCAGGTCGCGTGAGAGGTGACTGCCGCTCCGTCACACCTCGAGAGAAAGAAGACGTCGTCCCCAAAATAGGAGACCTGACCTGTTCGTAATGGCCGGTTTATATGACAGGGACCTGATGGTGGGGCGGGGCGGGGCGGGTCGCGCAGGAGGGGGACACGCTGCCTGGTCGAGATGTACCATTAGCTTATAATTACTGGAGATATCGACCATGATAGACGCCCCCGGGCCAGGATACCACGCCCAAGGGGTTATTACAGGAGGGAGAGAGAGAGAGGGAGGGAGGGCGGCAGGCCTAACGCTGCTGCTGATGGCTCGATATAGACCCGAGGGTGACAGCGACCCCGGGAAGTGGTAGACGGTGACGAAGAGAGAGAGAGAGAGAGAGAGAGAGAGAGAGAGAGAGGAGGGGGGAGAACCTGCCTAACTAAGAGGTTTTGTCTGAGAAACGGGGAAAAAGACAGAGGGAGAGGATGGAATGGAGTACCTGCCTCTCTATGAATGCTTACGACATTTCGCCTAGGAAACAAAAGAGAAACAGAAGAGAGAGAGAGAGAGAGAGAGAGAGAGAGAGAGGACAGGGAAAAACAGCGAGTGGGCGAACCAGAGAAACAGAAAGGGTCAAGCTTCATAAAGAAGTTTTTTCTTTTGCGTAGCACTGAAGTGGATGGTGGAGTGGCGGGCCTGTGGATGGCGCGCACCAGGCCACGAACAGTGAGTGACACCTCGCGACTGTTTGCGTTGCCTGACGGATGTCGCCAGCGCCTCTCCGTCTGCATCATTAGGCTTAGTTCTTCCGAGGACAGCAAGAATTTACTGTATTCAACCTGCTCCCCGTTTCCTCACCGCCCAACAGTACCTTTAACAGCAACATGAAGAGTACCGGGATACCGGGAAATACAGAGAATCATTTACTGCGACACACAATATTGGAAATCGAGGAAACTCCCGCGGAATCCATTAAAAAAAAATTGTAGTTGTTGATGGCAGATTCCGAATGCAAACAAAATAGTTCGTTGTCAGTGGAATAAATTACCTTACGCTGGCCTGCATGACAAGCAGTTAAATGTTATGCATCGTTAGTGGTATTAAGCGATTACATGGTCCGCAGGCAGTCAAAAGAAGTACATGTATTTATTCTTGACGTATCTATGTGATTGTGTTTCTATATATATATCTTTTGTGCCGGTGTATTCTTCGTATGTATGTGTTTACTCTGTGTATGTATGTGCATGTTTTCGCGATCGAGTTTTTGATTATATGCGTTAGTGAGAGAGAGAGAGAGAGGGAGAGAGAGAGAGGCGGTGTGTGTGTGTGTGTGTGTGTGTATATGTTGTTGTTGTTGTTTTGTGTTCTCACGCGCGTGCTTGTTTATTGTTTTGTCTGTTCGAGTGTCATTACCTATTTCTTTTAAATAAACTGTGTATATATTTGATTTATACTGCGTGGAGCGCACATGCATGAATGTATGTACTTTTGTGTGTGTGTGTGTGTGATTTTTATTTTGTGTCACGAGGAGAGTTTTACTCTCGTGTTACCCTGTCTCTTAACCTCTTATATATATATATATGACATGTATTTAGGCACACACACACACACACCAGCCTAAGGGAGGTACCCATATGTCGACCAGGCCCGAGGAGAAGGTGAACATCTGGGTTGGGTGTAAGCCGACTGCCACGCCCAGGGTTCGAGGGTTCGAACCCATGAGGACGCAGCCCCATTACATCCCTAGGGCGGCATTGTTACACCTTCAAGTGCTTCGCAGACACCAGTAGGGAGACGCCACGGTGGGTAAGGACCACCGGCGCCACCTATCATATAACGTGAGGTGAAAAATGATCTCGTCAGCCCCTTGATAGGCTCGGCTCTCTTTCTCCTTCCTGGGTACCTGGTGAACCGGCCCGGCCACGCCCACCTCCCTGACTCGCGTGTCGTCCCACCAACTCGCACACACCACCGCCACCACCACCACCACCCAGTACCACACAGTAACGGGGAAATGTGAACACAGTAACAAGTCGTGGCACAGACACACAAGCACAAGTGCATAGTGGTGTTAATATTACGCAATTACCCAAAGATTTCTAACGATTCAGAGCAAATATGCAAAGGCAACAGTGAAGGAGCAGTCAGGATGGTCAATGAAGCTGGAAAAGCTTGCACCTCTCGGAGAAGGTAAAATACTAATAATGGGTGGCATCAGTTACAAAGAGATAGACCGGGAGTTTGCATTCTCATGGTGACACGGGAGCCAGGGAGACGCAATTTTTTTTACTGTATAGGGGAAAATTTCGTTTACCAGCATTTCAGTGAACTGACATACACATTCATTGCTGGATCTCATCTTCACACATACTAGCATGGGTATGAGAACGGTATATAAACTGAAAGAAGTGATCACATAATGTTCAAGTTTTACTCGGTGGAAAAAATGAGGATGTTAAAAGAGTAGAGGTGAGACAAGACCTAAATTGGAGATATAATCGTTGATACTACACAAACCTCAACAGTTTCTAAGGGAACATAAATGGAGTTCAGTAACCAGGAACCAGGGCACTGTGGCGAGAGGTTCTGCGGACTTTATAATGAAGAAGTAGGAACATGGGTACCTGTAGCCTCGCATACAGAGGGAAGGTTCAGAGGAAAGAATGGTTTAATAAAAGATGCCAAAAAGCAAAAGAGCTTCGAAATGTGCATTGGCGAAGATATAAGCGACATTTCAGCCGACCAGCATTTAAAAGGTATAAGAGAGCAAAGAAACAAGTATAGCAAGATAAGAAAGGAGGAACAAAGAAACTCTGAAAATGATATTGTGGGAAAAGCCGGACAAATCCAAGACTTTTGAATAAATTCATCAGGAATAATTTTGCAGTTAAAGAGCAGCTAATGAGGCTAAATGAATTTAGAGGGACGAATTGTAAAGGATGATTTAAGGATACATGAGGAACGAAATAAGTACAAAAATATTTTCTCAGTGGAGGGCAATATAGCCCCAACACCACTGAGATGAAATGGGGAGGAGGTTAAACAGAATCAGAGATATCCAGAAAACACAGTAACAGAATACTAAAAGGTCTCGACCAATGTAAGGTTCAAGGTCCTGGGGAAATTTAGACATATGTGCTGAAGATGCAGACGATATACACTAGCCGAACCTCTTGAAGTACTCGCCGAGGTGCTGATGGAGGGAGGCAGATTGCCAAGGGAGTGGAAAAGGGCAAACGTCATACCTGTCTATGAGAAAGGAGACCGGGAATAGGCACTGAACTGGTGACCGGTCTCGGCGACGAGAGTGATCTGTAAGGTTCCGGAGAAGATAATCAGAAAGCAAATGAATGACTTTCAACAGAGGAGAAATGATCTAAGTGAGAGAGAGAGAGAGAGAGAGAGCACGTTTTTTCATGGCAGGAGTTCATGTGTAACGAACTCATTAGACTGCTATAGGAAAGTAAGCTGTGTTTTGTACTAAAGGTAGGTTGTTTGTATCTGGACTGCCAGAAAGCATTTGACACGAGCTTATGAAGGCTGATTAAGAAGATGAATTAACTGGCTGGAAAAAGGAGGAGACTCCTTTAATGGAGAGATTCTCTTAGTGGAGGGAACAAAGGTAGCATGTCAGAGGAGTTTTCTCAAAATGGGTTGTGGTCATGAGTGGAGTGCCGCAGGGCTCTGTTCTGGGATCATTAATCTTCTTGACCTATGCAAATGGCTTGTCAGCGGGACTTCTGGAGTTGTTTGAGAATGACGCAAAGACCGTAAGAGATATGAAAAGTGTGAAGGACTGCATCAGTTTACAAGGGGCCCTTTACTGGCTCCAAAGTTGGTCTGATAAATGGTTGACGAAGTTCAACTCGAGTAAATGTACAGCACTGCGGTTGGGCCACAAGTGAAATAGGGCCTCGATATGATTATCATCTAGTAGGAAATAAGCTGCAGTACTGTCTGTGAGGGAAACACTAGGGAGTCGAAACAGTCCCTGTTCTCTCCCCAGTCTCTCACCACAGAAGAATAATCATGGAAACCAACTTTCCGCTAGCAAATAGTAGAACTGCGTTCAAGTCCAAGGGTAAAGAAATATTTAGCAAGCTTTTCACATCATACATTGGACCAGAACCAGAATATGGTTCTCAAGTTTGGTCACCGCACTTAAAGAAGCGCAAAGAACTAATAGAGAAGGTCCAGAAGAGAACAACAAAGATGGTGCCAGAAATGAGATAGATGGGGACTTAAATTTGCCCACATTGAAAGAGAGAAGTGTGAGGATAACCTGATCACAGCAGTTACGTTTTTAAAACAAGGTGATGACCTGGACAATCAACAGTTCTTCTGAAGACGTAGGAGCAGAATAACCCAAGGGAATAGCATGAAATAAGCAAGAGAATTGATAAGAAGGATGTGAAGTTAAGTACTTCTATAGCACTCGACTTATGTATGAATGGAATAAAGTGACTGAAGATATGGTTAATGGAGACAGCATTCAGAGATTTAGTAAGCTGTATGTTGAACTCCACTCCCATACAGCAGAGTAGGTAATTACACACAACAGCAACAGGCATTAGCAAACACAGACATACAGACATATGATGTCCGCGTTGGCAACGCAAAAACACATAATAAGAAGAGTCACGTAATCACACACACACACACACACACACACACACACAACACACACACACACACACACACACACACACACACACATCTGTAGGCAGTAACACTCTCCAACAAAGAAAAATAAACACAGGAACTGTAACACGGTGGCTCGGAGTAGGCCAGCACTACAGTGACTCTCAGGTTCCCCTTCCGTGACCCACGTTGCTGTCTGTTCTTTCAACCTCACCTGCTCGTAGGGTCGCTGTCATTCAGTCCACAATTACAACCTCCATCTCTCACGTAACACTCGCCTACATTTAACTCACAAAACTCTTTATTCTTCGATCTAGGTTTTCATATAGTGGCCACTGAATACTAGCTCTACTTAATGGCCAAAATCTCGTCATATGTAAAGAGAATTAAAAAGATGAATGTATGACTCCCTCTCTCCCAGTACTGTGTAGATAAGTATTTAAGGTACATCTAGAAACAAAAGTAACACAGCAAAGTAACTAAGAAACGCGAATGTAGAAACAATAAGACAGAAACCATTAATAGAAGTCATAAATAGTAAAACATATACTAGGAGGCAGTGTGCAATAGTACCACAACAGTAAACTACATACTATGAGGCAGTGTACCACACAATAACAAACGGTAAATCACATACCAGGAAGTTTTGTAACCCACAGTAACAAGCAGTAACGCATACATATGCCAGGATTTAGTGTACCATACCGTAACACACAGTAAATCACATACCAGGAGGCAGTGTAACCCACAGTAACAAACAGTAACGCATACATATACCAGGAGGCAGTTCATCCTCCCCGCGGAGTTAGTCGATAAATGGCTACCTGGCTTAGGCTAGTGTGTGTGTGTGTGTGTGTGTGTGTGTGTGTGTGTGTACATAAGAGAAAAGATATGGTACAAATATTCAGGGTTAGGAGACGGGGCAACAACCCAAGTGCAAAACTGTTGTCCCGCACCTCACAAATAGTAATCACAAGGAACTGTTATAACGGGAACAAACAGTGATACACAGTATGAACAACAGTAAGGCAGATGATGATATATACCGCACTTTACTGTAAAACAAAGACTCAACTCTGTAGCACCAAGCAGCAACACCCAACAAGGCAGGGAATCAAGCAGTAACACATACGTCCAACAGTAATATGTGCCACCACGTAGGCTGGGGTGAGTGTATATATATGTGTGTTAACTTGGCACACATAGAAAGGTTAAGGGACGGGGGTAACACGAGTGTAAATTCTCTTCCGGTGAAACTCGAATGAGAATCACACAGTAGCAGTAACAGCTACACCGTATGAAACATCAACCCGATGAAGCAACAAGTAGCAAATAGGTTAACCCGGGAACAAGCTGTGATAACAGCAGAATATATATATATAACAGAAAGAAAAAAATAAAAAGACTTACGTGCAACAGGACGTTCTAACAGGCAGCAACAGGAAGCGATCACCAGGAAAGAGAAGCACGGTGTAACGCACGGCACGGCAACTCAACTGCCGCCAGCCAGTCCTGAACAACAGAATCAAACTTATGGCTTGTCTCTGTGCGGGGAGTCGCATTTCTCCTTAAGTGTTGCAATACATCATGGGTCACGTGGGCGGGGACCCGGGGTTTCCTTCGCCGGGTGCGGGGGAACCTCCACGCTTACTGACGGCCTCTCCCGACGCGACTGTCGTCCCAGCTCCCAGAGAACATGGTCATATTTAGTCCACATGAAGTTAGGTGTCTGCAGTAATTGTATATTCAAACCTTATGAAGTTAGGGATCTGTACTAGTGATGCATTCAATCCATATAAAGTAAGGGGTCTGTAATTAATGTATATTTACTCCATATGAAGTTAGGTATCTGAAGAAATTAATTCGTCTCTCTTCAGTTATGCTTTCGGAAAAAGTACATATTCATTGGTATATTCATCACATATCTGTGTATGCTTGCCTCAGATTTCCTTGTTCAGATCTTGAAGACGTCATAAACTCTCTCTTTTTAATATGGTTTACTCTACTATTTTCTCATAGGCAACTGACTTTGAGTTTCTAAAGACACACTTTTTTTTATGTATAAGTTCTTTATGATTTAATGCCCAGGATTTTTACAAGTAATGAGTTTGACTTCATATGCATCCAGTCCTACTCCCTTAACTTGATTATTTCACATGTTAACATATTTGTATAATTTTAAATGATATTCTAACATTGATAATCCGGTTAATGTGTCGCCTGCGTAGCATGGCAGGCGTTCAGGGATATACCTGGCCTTCGTTGTCTTCGTCTGTCTATTGATCAAAACCTAAACTTTGGTCGCAACTTGAACCTTTGTTAAAGCCCGAAGCTTGGTCACAACTTGAACCTTTATCACTACTTGAGCCTTGTCCATAACTTGAAAAAAGTAATTTAGAGGCATTAGCATTTACAGGGTTATTTCTCGACATCCTAGGAACTTAATGATAAAAGACCTATAACTTCAGTTTTATTTTTTGTGCCACTTGTAAACAGTTTGGACCTAGTGCTTAACCTGGCTCATAACTCGAAGAAAAGTTCCACCTTTGGCCGGGTGAACTAAGATGCTTCCACATATTTCTGTTTCACTCCCAATAAATATGTTCCACTGCAGGGGATACAAGTCTTCCATGGAACGTTTGCTAGTTGTAAATAGCTACGTTTATCTGCCAGAAGCGCGAGGAGATACTAGAGTGTGTTCATATTTGATAATTTTATCACTGTGAATTGATTTAGTTTAAACATACGTAGGTCTAGCCAAACGTATTCATGAAAGTGATATGTCTTTTTGACTTGAGTTATCGTCGTGCATACCACAAGCAAGACCTTCAGAGGTCTTTGAAACATGACTGTATTATATATCTTTGATGTTATTTATTTCTGATATTGCATTTCTGTTGTATGTCGATGCTTGTGGAGGCAGTATGAACCGTTACTTCTTCAACTGTCTGCCGCGATAAGAGTTAAGTTTCAAGCAGTAATTCGCTTTTTATGATAGATAGTACCTCCACTCTCCATATTATAATTCAGTAGATATTCTTTTATGTGTCTGGTGAAGCAATGGATTAGATAGTGCAAGGTCTCTGCTCCCCCCTCTCTCTCTCTCTCTCTCTCTCTCTCTCTCTCTCTCTCTCTCTCTCTCTCTCTCTGGCTGAACGTCATGTCCCTCTCTCGTGAGGTGATATTATGTTATAATCTTTGTCAGAGGCATTATAAGGTCCCGCTATAAGCCTAAACACCTTTCCCCTTCTTGGTAACTCTAACAGGGTTCTCGTTAATGTATTTATCGTCCTACTTATCGCGTGTGATAATATAACATTGCGTGTAGAGGAAGACAAACGTTGTCCTAGAGGTTTACTATATTATGGGTATTTCAGACGTTATTACATCCTTACGGAAATATTATATGTGTATCAGGATGTTTTTATCATTTTTTTTTCTTTGTTCAGTTGAATGTAAATATGAAACTGTTGAGATGAAATGTTTAATATTTTCTCATTTTCAAAATGTTTAAGGTTACAATTTTGACATAATATTGTCAGAAGGTATTCACCAGGTATCCACCAAGTTACTGCCAGCATTTCCATGTTGCTACGAAAGAGGACACATGTGGACAGCAGATGTGGGAGGCGTCTGATGACACATGTGCCGTGATGGTAACCCGAGCCAACGGGGAACCCACCAAGGAGACCCACTCACGTGAACTTCATAAAAAAGCGGTGTAAAATTTTAAAGGCTTGTCGACAAAGCAAGACGGAGCTATTAAAGCGTGCATAACTTGGACCATTAAAGTTGATGAAGCTTCCCTTTAGTAGGAGACTTATGGGTGATGATAAATAGACGAGGAAGGCGAAGGACAATAATGGAGGGTTTGGTGCATGATGGACTCTGGGGACAGCAGGAAAGATTTCCTGTCACGAGAGCATCACCTCCACGTCGGCTAATATGTGAAGCCAGAGAGAAGACTTGCGAAGGGTAAGACCTGTAGATGATGTGAGCCCACGAACGGCACGGGGGGGAAACGGTGAGGGCATGATGGCCCGGCCTTTGGCCTTATGGATTAGGTCAAAGGCCAGACCATGAGACCTTCACGTATCCACCAGTGCCGTTCTTGGGCACACACCATCCATACACAGGTGGTGCCCCCTCGCCAGTCCTCTCTCTCCCGCCTCACATCTTGAGGCGTTGGTGCTACGCCTCCTCTTGCGAGAAGACCATCCACACTAGCACACACCTGAGGCACAGGCTGAGGGAGCTGATCCACGGGACGATTGACTCTCACATATCAGTCAGGGAGGTGGCCACGCCCACACGCCCATGGCAGGTATGTAGCCACGCCCAGGTCTCCCATGCGCTGCCCGTCCGAACTTCAGATGTGAGAAATGGGGTTTATCGTCCTCGAGAAATGTTTAATTGTATATTGCGTGAGGCCTGGCCGATGCACCCACTCCATACACACTCCCACTCTCCGTTTTGAACAAGACCAGCTCCAGTCTGTATAATCAGGAAACATAACGATAAATCTTAAACTAGATTCAGGTCCCCAGATTAATGTCAGTAGAATTAAGCTAAACAGGTTCAGCTACTGCTGCTCATTATCATTCCCGAGACTCGCCGTGATGGAGGTGAAGTCATTATGCGTTAGTTCCTCTTTCGCAAAATTCTTAAGGTGAGCAGGTGCGTGTGGCGATGTCATGTAGACCGCTGTGGTTGGCGGAAATCTGGGAAGGAGCCTGGCGGCTGAGGTAGGCCCAGGGGAGTGGACGCCGAGATTAGATTAGACTTCTATGCCTTTAGCATTCTAAGGTCCAGATGTTCATCATTCGGGGCCCCCCTGCTGCTTAACAGACAGAGATAGAAAGAAACCGTCAGACAGTCAGAGAGAGATAAAATTTCCAGCTTCAGAACCTAAGGAAGAGCATGAAGGAAAGCAAAATGACAAGAGTCCAACGCTGGAATGGTAGTGACTGTACTTGAAATTTTCTTTTTGGTGAGAAACTGTGTGAGACATACACATCGTAGGATCTTACGATGCTGTAGTAACAAAGAAGCCAGTTATAGTTACTTCAGGTGACCTAAGAGGAAGGAGGTACGTATTTTAATCCAGTCACCATACCTCCAGGGATTAGAAACAACGAATTAAACTTAGTTGACTGTAGCCATGTTGAAGTTCTTGACTGCTAATAATCATAATGAGCTCTTTACGAAATTTTCAGATGCAATTGCAAGGCTTACTTCGATAATGAACTAAGCAATAAATATCATCTGCGTCCTGGGATGAGTACAGTACTACTTGGTTCTGAAATTCACCTTTTTTTTAAGGATTTTCTTGACTGGAATGTTAGATTTCCATGTTTATGTTGGTGGACAGGATCCTGATTACATCTCTGCTGCAGGGGACTGGGAACACATCTTGACTCACTCCCCCGTGGACCCACAAGTAAAGTAACTGGCGTGAACTCATCGTGCAAGGGAGGGCGGTAGCCGTAACGTACGTACTCAGCAAATATGAATCTGTAGGTGAGACTCATCTCGTGGTATATTGCTGGATGTAAATGGTTCTCCGTAACCGATTGGTCACTAAGCCAGAATCGGTACACGCACCTCAGCCATAATTAGTAAAGAAAAAAACTAGATCGGTGAATTCTTACTTGTCAACGTTGTGACTGTTCTAAATAGCCGATATTTTTGTTTTAAATGATCCATATTATCCAGGACTCACTTCAAGGGTATTTGGATTATTTTCGATCTATATACAGTTATGATGGCTTCCCGCATCTCGATCTCTGAATCATCTGGGCTGCTAGTGACTGTGCTGTGAGTCGAGGATCTTCGTGGGTCACGCTCCTTTTCAGGCGATCGGAAATTAGAGGTTTTATGCATATTGAAAATTATTCTCGTGCCTTGTTATTAATGTGCACGTAATTATAAGGGCAACCAATTCAGTCCGGAAAGGTAATTTCTCAACACTTTATGTTTACGTGTTATACCGTAAGGTAGTTTCGGAGGTCTTTACCCCCCAACAGCCCGGTCTGAGACCTTAGTTACCCTTATGTGTACATTATAGTAATTTTGGGGGTTTCCAATCCCTCACATCTCGGTCTGGTACCTTACCTTACCGTGCGTATACCTTAAGATGGATTCGGAGGTCTTCTGCCCCCACAGCTCGGCTTCAAGCCTCACCTTGCGTAGACCTTCCTTTTGGTTTCGGAGGTCTTCTACCTCCTCTGCAGTTTGGTACCTGACCTTAAGTGTACCTTACGATAGTTTCGAAGGCCTTTCACCCCCACAGCTTGGACTGAGACCAGTCTAAGTGCCTGTGAGGGCTTGCCAACGCCATAGCGTGCTGGGTGGTAAATAAAGTGATTAAACTAAATTACTCTCTCGTGTTGCTGTTATGTTCGGTCAGGCTGTTGTGGGCCGCGGCCTGCAGATATGTATGTTCCCTTATGTGTGTATGTGTACCTTCATAGATGTATGTAAGTAGAGAAGTTAGTAAGTATATGTATATGTATGGGTGGACCTACGTGGGTAAATGGATGATGACTGAGTGGAACGGTGAGGTTACCACAGTAGGAAGGACGTCCCTCCTGTAGGGGCTTTTCTTCATCAGTTAAACGAGAGTTAAGAGCGTATGAGTGACATTAGTGGGAGAGGTTGTGATCCGAGGGGGAAGATAAAGTGGGGATTCATTTAAGGACGTGATGTATGGTTGAACAGCGGGGGTGGTTCATGCCCGGCTCTACTCGCGTGAGATTGTCTGGGAAGCGTAATGTGTCACGCATGTTGTTGATGCCGACGTGTAGAGATGTGTGAATGTGCAGGCCTTTGTTCTCGTATATGTGTGTGTGTGTATGTGAGTTGTTATACAGCCATCAAATGCAACATCGGACACATGAGGTGTGCGTAACGCGCTAATCCTGCCCCTTGGCAAGTTCTCATCGCTGGTACTCTCTCTCTCTCTCTCTCTCTCTCTCTCTCTCTCTCTCTCTCTCTCTCTCTCTCTCTTACTAGCTAATTCCATCTCTCCTTCCCACCACCATTTACACCAGCCTGTTACCCAGACAAACGCCCAGGTTCATGCACCGTCTCATCCAGCACATCTTCCGAGCTGGTGGTTACTTTCCTCTCCCTCGTTCCCTCTTCCACGCCCACTCTTAGCTCGAGCTGCCGTACCCACCGTGTCTGTCTCGAGTCTCGAACCACATTACTACCTCACCCGCTAGGCGGCGGTGTACCCTCTGCTTGTCTAACATCCACTCTTGACTGACATGGGCAGATGGTCAGAAGACCCTGTTTACTTTATTCAAAGTTGGGTTATAAACCCCTTTAATTGTTCGGTGACGAGAGGTTCCTTCGAACCAGTGGCACGTATCCTTTATAATCTGTTATCCTTCTGTTTTTCTGGTACCGTCATGTGCGATCGAATCCTACAATGTTTTGTTTGGACCGTCTTACGCCTCCAAAAGCCATTGCTCATCTTCACCAAAGCCAGCTGGTTGAGTTCCTTGTGAAATGTGTAGGTTAGCGTCATATAATGTTTGGTGCCTGATGTGAGCCAAATCTAATTTTTGATTCCTGATGTATCGTAAACCAAAGCTAAGATGATGTAGCTAATTGCAGTTCTTTTCTCAAACTGCATGCTAGAGAATTTAATCATTACGGTTCCACGTGCGCCGTGGGAGACGAGTGGGGTCACTGCTTAAGAACTGCCCCCCTTCCTCTTCCTCAGCTCTCCGAGTGCTTATCATCAGCTGTGTATGGCATTAGGCATGAAAATGGGATCTTGACGGCGGACATTCTACATTGTGATGCAAATCCGCAGTTCTTTGCCCCGACATTAGCGTCCCGGGCTGGTGATGGCGGAGGTGGTGGTGGTGGTGTTGGTGCTTTGATGGAGACCGTAGGGTGATGGTGGTGGTGGTGGTTCTGTGGTGAAAGTGTGCCGATGGATCTGGTGATATGTGGCGGTGGTGGTATGACGAGGATTGTGGAGTCGAGTGTTGGTAGTGCCTCTAATGGTGGTATTAATGGTTAAGGCGGTGGTAAGTGGTGGTGATACCAGGGGAGGGTAGTTAGGTGATTGGGATTGTTGTTGAGGTAATGGTGGTGTTAGTGTGGTTAGTATGGGGATGACCGTAGGCGTCAGACCTCCGGTTATTGTGTTATTACGGCTGTTGTTAAGATCTGTGTTGATAATGCTAGTCGTGGTTGTTACTGTTCTTTGCGCCCGCGCTCTCCTTAGCTCTCGCTGTCTCAAGCACTTAAAATCCCGTTACCTTGTCTCTGGCCGTCAATATGGCTGTCACAGCCCGGGATTGATCTGTCTTTTTTGACTTACCACTGGTCCTCCTCTCTCAGGGATATTGGTGAAACGTTTGTCGTGGCCCTCGACTTCTCCCAAAACATTTGAAGGGATGTGGCACAGATCTTTGCTTTCTGTGCTTCCCTCCTTTGGATTTGGTGCTTTTCTCTGTTCCCTCACGCACTCTTCCCTTTTTAGCCAATCCATCGCAGTAGTTCTTGATGGCTCGACTTTTTCCTACTTACCCTAATCAACAGTGGTGTCCTTCCGTCCCATCGCCTACTATATTTCTTCTCTTTATATATGATCTCTCATTAACCCTATTCGCTCTTACGCTAATGATTCCATTCTACACACTTCACCTTACGCTGAAAAGTTCACTTAACACTCTACACCTCACTTTCCCTCCCACCTCATTCTAATACTTGTTCTCTGTCTTGCGCTGAACATATATCCTCCCTCAGTACGGACCTGTGCAGCATGTTATAGTGGGGAAGCAGTAACCTGGCTGAATTCTTTTGTGCTAAGACGCAATTTCTCCGTATATATCTTTCTGGGTTTCACTCGTTTCCTTCTATTTAGTTTTATGACACCACAGTTCAGCCTTATGATAACATTAAGATTGTGGGTATAACTATATCCTCCACTCAATCCCGGAAAACCCACATATGCAACATCTGTCTCTCATAAACTGGGGTGTTGTATAGGTAACAAAATAGTTCGTCTTGTGAACAATTGTTATACATCTAAAGGGGTTTTTATAAGCCCTTGCATGGAGTTAACATAAGGGGTTGGTTCTTGGAATAAAAAAAACCTTCTATTACATTGATTCTTCAGGCTTTACCTGTCTAAAGCCATCCTTTTTTGTCCGCTGCGATGTTGTAGGCCTTTTCCAATCCTACAAATATTTTGGTCATTGCTCTCATGAGCTGTCTGCATGTATCTCTACCACCAAGGGTTGGACCCACGTCATGCTCCTGGTTTGTGCTTCCCATAGTTTATTTGTGGAGACAGGCCACACGAGGATTTACCGTTATGATAACTCCATTTTTCCTCAAACAGCGAAGCTGTAGAATTCTCTTGATTTTTTTGTCTCTTCCTGTAACCTTTCTACCTTTGAAAGTCAAGTCTAGAAACACCTGATTAATTTCTTCATTCTTTTTCTTTTTTCTTTGCTTTTCAGCCGAGATGTCCTTTACCGGGGTTTGTTCCGCCCTTGCCATGTCGATCACAATGAAAAAGAAAAGAAAGAAATATGTATGATGGTGTTGGTCGATGTCGTAGTGGTAGTAATGGTGATGTTTATAGTGGTGGACGTGGCAGTAGTGAAAGTAGTGATGGAGGGTGGGGTTCTAGTTGTACTATTAGTGGCCATCGCACTATTGAAAGTGATCATGTGGTCGTCATGACAGTAGTGGTGGTCGTCTTCGTCACTGTCATCCGCAGGGCTAGGGTACGACAGAAGTCTCGTGTCTGCTCCTCCCAAATATCTTTAAACTAATTGTTATTACAGTGGGAGAGAAGATATTCTCCACCACTGATGATAACAGCTTTTTTTTAATCGTGAAAATATGATGAAGGTTTTATAATGTATAATGAGGATGGTGGGAGGAGACCTTGTTATGTACAAAGCTCTAAAGCTCAGCCACTTCATTTTTTCCCCAGAGGTCTTTTTTCTTCACATATGAAGTTAACCATTCCTTAGAACGAGACCTCGTCAGCCAACATGCTTCTAGACTCCGATCCACCATTAGGGGAAGTGCTGCTTTTTTGTACGCTTTTTGTATAACGAAAGCCACGGAGCGTGTGTGTGTGTGTGTGTGTGTATTGGCCTCAGTTGCTGTCAGAATTCTTCACTTTTCATTTTTTTCAAAGTGTCAGCTTTACTGTACATTTGCGCATTCGTCTCGGATTGTAATCGTCATTCTTGTTATTAATGTGATTAAACATCACAAAATTCCAAAGAAGTCTCTAATTATGTTATTCCACTGGTCTCCTCATGATTGCGGGATGTATCCTGATGACTTCCTCCACGTCCGTTTAATGCCAGTCCTGTCTAATTGTGTTTCCTGAGATTGTGGCGTTCATCTAGTGAAATACGTTACCGTTTCCCGCATCCGGATACCGTCCCTTAGGTATCAAACCTGTTCCCCACGACACGGCCTCCCCCTTGGAGAGGCTTGCAATGGGATATCGAACTCTCTGCTGAGCACACCTTCTTCGGGTACCGGTTAATCGATTAATTCGGTCTGACATGCTTGATTATGATGGTAAAGTGGGGGATGATTAGCCTATTGTAGCAGCGAACGTCAGTCCCTCAGTGAAAATTGTATTGGTTGAATGATTCTTTGAATGGATCTGCATGTGTTAATTTTTTTTTTAACAGTGGGCGACATGACACGGTCAAAAGCATAACCTAATCATGACCATCTCTTAAGAGGGACTCGAACCGTAAGATTGTGGGTTACAGAAATAAAAGATGCACTGAGGATTGATTTGAGCTCGTAATATGCTTGTAGAACCGACTCTTAAAGGAAATACAATAGACAGAAGAGAATTCCACAACTCTGATGTTATGAGAAAAGAAAGAGATATCATAACGGTCACTCCTTATATGGCGTGTCTCCTTACAGAGGCTATGGGATGCAGCCATCAGATATTTCCAACAGTTCCCGGTCATAGTGGCTGAGACATGAGCAGACACCTCAAGAGAACAGTGGCTGAAATTATTAATCTGCAGAACAGAGAGAGGGAAGCACCATCACGTTGGACGTAAATGAAAGCTTTAGGAGATGTGATTGGGTGAGAATTAACAAGATGGATGGCTTTTGATTCCACTTGGGCTAAGAATGAGCTGGAAGAAGTGCCGACCAAAACATGGAAGCTGTGTTCCATACCGGAGGGAATGAAATCCACGTAGATTTGGATTACCTGCTCACAAGAAATATTATAGACACACCTATACAATATTCGGAGTTTCTAGTAAGCAGATTTTGTGATGTTCATAATGTGGGATTTCTAGGATAGGATGGAGGGTTTGGTAGTGCCCATAATGTCTGTTATTGCATGGTTGACTTTTGGTTTTGAAATTACATAATGGAAAACAAGGGAGATTCAGAAAGAATTGATATAAGTCGAAACTGCGTTTTTGCACTGCTATATCCAGCTTGGATATTGATTCCTCATTCCAAGATTTTGCATAGGTTGGAATTAATACAGGAAGTATATTCAGTAGGAGACCTGTATTGGAGTGAGGACGGGAGGGAAAATGTGTTGAGAACAAACATGCATTTACAAACACACTTGTAAAAACAGACGCAAATATGTCCACAAACACACGTACACATACTCTTGGATCAATAAAGAGTTATTATTATTGTCTATTAGTAGCAGAGATAATAGTAGTAGTAGTAGTAGTAGTCGTAGTAGTAGAAGTAGTGGTAGTATTAGTAATAGTAGTAGTAGTGGTAGTAGCATTAGTATCAATAGTGGTAGATGTAGTAGTAGTATCAGTAGTAGTAGTAGCAGGAGTAATAGCAGTAGTAGTGGTTGTGGTGGTAGTAGTTTTAGTAATAGTAGTTGTAGTAGGAGAGGTATTAATATTGCACACACACACACACACACACACACACATTCTAACAGCAGTACTCATGACCTGCAGAAGAACCTGGCTGCACTGACACCGCACCCTCAAAGCGCCAGTGATCATGTAGAGTCCTGCTGATGTTGGTGTTTCTCGTTAATCACCTCGTAGTGAGTCAGCAGTCCATGTGGACCACAGTACCAAGACACGCCCACGACCATGACGCAGTGATTCACAAGAAACTCTCTCTCTCTCTCTCTCTCTCTCTCTCTCTCTCTCTCTCTCTCTCCCCCTGCTGGGAGTCCCTAAATTCGGAAGACGAAGTTAAGATTTGGCGGGCCGAAGAATACCGTGAAAATCTTGCATCATTTCTTTTTTCATTCTTCATTTTTCGACGTGAGATTTTTTTACATGTAACAAAAGAGGCGCGGAGATCTGAGGGAGCAGAGCCCGGAATTATGCCTGGACGAATATTCTATATTTACCGTTCTAACGTTAGATTAGATTGTGGATGTAGTAGATATCAAAACTGGTGCAACAAATATTACTATATCATTTTTGGCATTGATAATTTCAGTAGCAATAACCACACGAGAGACAGAAATTATAACGATTATGATATAATTAT
>JAYMFT010078202.1:0-14379 GCA_038088735.1 Panulirus argus
TGTACCTTATCCCAGCTACTCTCATTTCACTTAATATGTGATGTACTTCACATAAATCACCATCACCATCATCATCACAATCACCATCCTCAGGTGTGTGTGTGCGTATGTGTGTGTGTGTGTGCGTGCGTGTGTGTGTATGCGTGTGTGTGTGTGTATGTGTGTGTGTGTGTGTGTATGTATCATACGTCCGGGTCGAGATAAGTCTGAAAAAAATGTAATCTTTTTTTATTCTTGAAATTTCAGGTCAGAAATGTCAGAAAAATATAGCAGTGCAAAAGTGACAATAAAAGAAATAAAAGAATGATCCAAAAGACAGGAATTCTTGTGAAGACTTCCTCCCCTGCAGCCATCTTCTGTGGCATCTACAACAATGCATGCAATTCGTTTTCTGTGCAACGCTTCCTCTAACGTTTTGTCTGTTTAGCTGTATCACCAGCCGTGTGCTTTGTGTTTCTGCCCAGCAGGAGGCGACGCCCAGCACCTGGTCGACGACCACAGGGGCGAGGACGACCCAGGGGCAGGAAGGGTCCCCCTAAGGTCAGAATTCCCATATGTTAGCAGAAGATATTAACCCTAATGCACACCTACCCGATGTACACACTTACACACACACACACACACACACTCAAAGATGGGCGACCCTCCAGCCAGCCAGCATTTGTAAGGTATAAGAGATCAAGGAACGAGTATAATAGGGTAAGACAGGAGGAAGAGAGAAACTTGAAAAGAATGTTGTGAATAAAGCAGGAGAAAACTCAAAACTTTGTCTTGCATTCACCAAGAGTAATTCATCAGTTTAAAGGTAGCTGATCAGGCTAAGGGATTCAGAGGGAAGGGTTGTGGAGGATGATGTAAAGATAATGGAGGAAGAGAATGACAGCTTCGTCAGTGGAAGACATAAAGCTCCATCACCGATGAAGTGGAGCGGGAAGAAGGTCTTACAGAGTATTGGTTTCACGTGAATATACTTTATTATAATACTATCAGGTCTTGACCCATAAACGGCTCATGGTCCTGATGAAGTTCCCTCAGATGTGCTGAAGATGTGTGCAGATACAGTTGATAAACCACTGGAAATGTTTTTCAAGATGCCACTGGTGGTCGGTAGATAAAAGCAAAGTGCCAGTGGAATGGAAGAGGGGCAAACGTCGTACCTACTTGTAAGAAAGGAGACTGGGAAGGACTTATGGAGACCCGTCTACTTGACGAGTGTGATCTGTAAGGTACTGGAAAAGGCGATCAGAGAGCAAGTGGATCTTCTTACAGAAGAGAAATTACCTAAGTGAGAGACGACATGGTTTCAGAGAAACGAGGCCATAAGTAACGAGCATCTCAAATTATCATGAGTGGACTCTGTTCTAAACAAAAGAGAAGTTTGAATGGATTGTTTACATTTGGACTGCCGGAGAGCATTTGACACCGTGCCGCAAGGGAGGCTGATCAAGAAGCTGGATCACGAGGCAGGAATAAGGGTAGACTCCTTCGATGTATGGATTATCTCATTGGAAAGGAACACAGGACTTATGTAGGAGAAGATTTCTCGAAATGGGTGATCACCAGTGTAGTGCCACGAGGTTCTGTTCTTTGTCTATGTAAATGACTCGTTAGAAGGCGTGGACTCCTACTTGAATCCATTTGCAGATGATGCACAGGTCATGTAAAAAGTGAAGAGGATTGCATCAACTTACATAAGGAGAACAGTGCAGAAGACAAACTGCTGCTGGCAAATATCGTAATAGCATTCAAGAATATGGATTGAAATGATGTCATAAGGCTATACCTAGCATATGCTTCTTAACTTTGGTCACCAGACTTAAAGAAGTACTAAGAGCTATTAGAGAAGGTCCAGAGGAGAGCAACAAAGATGGCACCAGACTTAAGATAACCGTGTTACAGGGAATGGTTAGAGCCTTAAATTTGCCCAACAAGGAAAAGAGTGACGTGATTACGTCCTTTAAGTTTTGAGCCATGCTGATGGCGTAATCAATGAACAGTTCTTCGAAAGATGTAGGGATACAACAACCAGAGGAAATAATATGAAATTAAGCAAGAAAACTTATCAAAAAAAAGATGTGAATAGGTACTTTTTTCTTGGTAAAAGAGTGTTGGACAAATGGACTAAACTGTAAGAGAAAGTGGTAAATGTAGAAAGCACCCACAAGGTTGTATGACAGTAGAGAATGTTCAAGAGATGGGGCCCTACGAGCGTAAAACTCCTTCCCCGTACAGTAATTAGAAAGTGAGTGACCGTGAATGCGAACGGAATACAAAAGTTTAAAAAGTTCTACAGACGTAGAGAAAGTTCAAGATATGGGGCCATACGAGTGTAGAACTCCTTCTCAGTACCGTACGTGTAGGTAATAACAATTAGGTTATTGCCCACACACACACACACACACACACATACGTATGTTGATACACATATGGCTGTCTGTCACTCTACTTCCCTTAGCTAGATATTGCTTAGCTGCTGCCTTGGAGGTTAGCTGAGCGTGATTTGCTTCCATTATTGTGTAAAAGGGATGTTGGTGTCTTAATTCGACATACGCGACGGAGAAAGGGAAAATCAGGGAAGGAGAAATAGTGAAAAGGAGACTGAAGACTGAGTTTTTGAAGTAGGTTCCAGATCTGAGAGTGTCCTGAAGTTGTCTTCAGCAAGTGCTTCCACAGACGACTAAATGTAAACACGCCCTCTACAGTTTGTCACAGTTCAGCCTTAGTACAAAGCCGATTCCTGAAGGAGACTTCACATCTCGGTACCTCTTGTATAACGCTCCCTGCTGACGTCCCAGGGCTGTGATGTCACTTGTTACGCCCTGGTTTTGGATGTCCTTCAGGGATGACTGAGTCATCATCTTTAGGTCACCCTGACATCATCACCCTCCGCCTCCCCTATACCCTGCGCAGCTTGATCGTCACTCACACACCCTCCATAATCAATTGACTCCTTCGTCCTTCTTAGTCATTACTCACACTTCCTCCAACATTCTTCACCTCCATCACTACTTGCCTCCTCCCCTCAACATTACTCTCATCTCCATCACTGCTTCAGTTCCAGTGTTACACTGGCCCGTTTCCACTACTCCCCTCCACCACATCGGTACACTGACCTCCTCTCCTACATCTCAGTTTCCCTCACTACCACCGCATGACTCCGCCGAAATTCTCGTACTGATGTGGGGTTTAAGAGATCATTATGACATTTGTCAGCAGGCGTCCTGGGTGCTCAGGCGGGGAGGAAGATCCAAGTGTTGTCTGCGGAAATCCGCCGGCTCTTTCCTACCCGAGTGAGGTATGGTTAGACAGCTGGAGTCAACAGCCTGCAAGCTGCTATCTGGCCCTGTAGCTATGCAGCTGGAGTCTGAACCTGAAGCTATGTAACTGCCATCTGGCCTTGAAGCTAAGTAGCTGCTATCTGGCCCTGAAGCTATGTAGCTGCTGTTTGGGCCTGAAGCTATTTATCTGCTGTCCGAATCTGAAGCTATGTAGCTCCTGTCCGGGCCCGAGGCTATGTAGCTGCTGTCCGGGCCTGAAGCTCTTTAGCTGCTGTCCGGGCCTGAAGCTATGCAGCTGCTACTTGGCCCTAAAGCTGTGTGGCTGTCTTCTGTTCCTAAAGTTATATAGCTGTTATTTAGCCCTGAAGAACAGTGGCCTTAGTTCAGTCCAGTGGAAATAAGTAAACACGGCTCTTATTAGTACGATGTTTTGCCACACCTACTCTGACTTCAGTGGTGAATGTGTAGGTGACGTAGAGCTCTCAGTGGTCCTAGGACTCGGTCCAACTTCTGAGGGGAGTGGGTATGTGATGTTGAACTCTATCCAGAGCCCCGGGCGATTTTAGGCACTTAACACGGGATGCTGGAACCCTCCTCGCGGTCAATTTGGCGCCGGCCTTCGAAGCTCTGGAGTTGAAGGAGGTTCCTCGGGGTCTGGCGGTGTTGGGTTAGTAGCCGTGATGATCTGCAGCTCAAACGTTTGGCCATCAACGTTTGCATAGTCCCTACCTTCCCTTGATGTCCACACCAGTCCCCGTCACCACTACTACCACAGCCTTCCACAAGCACACGACCCCCAACCCCCGAGCTCACCACGACAAACACCTTAGCTAACCACAGCAACCACAACCACCAGCACCGCTACAGTGGCGTATAGCGTTCAGTAGTTTGTTTTGTGTTTAATTTGTACCCTGTCGGATTGATGCTTTTGTTGCAATATAAAGGAGAGATCAGAATCTTTGTTTGTGTTTATTGCATTCGAAAAGAAAGCAAAACGAAATCTTTCAAGTAATCGTTTCGTTATTTCAGCGAGGAAGGTTGCCTGGAGGGCGTCCTGCTCAGCGGCGCCCTTCTCCACAACTGCTCGAGCCCATCCACCGCCCACAGGCTCCACACCGCCCACAGGATCTGTACCGACCAAAGGCTCCACCCCGACCAAAGGCTCCATCCCGACCAAAGGCTCCACCCCGTCCAAAGGCTCCATCCCGCCCAAAGGCTCCACCCCGTCCAAAGGCTCCACCCCGCCCAAAACCCCCAACACGGCCAAAGGCTCCGCCCCGCCCACAGGTTCCACTCCGCCCAAAGTCTCCACCACAGCCAAAGGCTCAGCCCCGCCCACGGACTCCGCCATACCCGTACCGCCCAACGTCACCTCCGACTCTGCCCCCAGCCCCGACAACCCTCACCCCAGACCCCCTCAGCGTGCATGACGTGGCCGGTCCGCCCTACTTCGACACCGTCCCGCCCGGAGTCCTGTCCCGGGACGAGGAGGTCACAACACCCCTAGCAGCCGCCACCCCTTCGCCCATCACCACCACTTCGAAGGCGAGACAATCAAATCGCATTCGTAACTTGACGTTCGTGAATCTTATATTCCTTAAAGAATGACTTTTTCGAAAAATAATAATTTCTTAAACAGTATTCTTTATTGCTTACACGTTACCCGTATCTCAAACTGTGCTATGAAAAACATTTGAGTGAAACCAGTTCATTTTCTTTCTCATTACGCGGGCAATTCTTTGATTCCATATTGCACTTATCATTGCAGCCCTGGCAGCCTGTGACGACTTCCAGGCCGAGGTGGTCGTACAAGCCGACGTCCGCCAAACCATCCGACGTAACCTCTGGAAACGAAGAGAACCCCTGGGACGCCAACCACAACACTGGCGAAGACTCCACCTGGGACGATGGGATCTCCTGGAACAGCGGTGCCGACGATGACTGGTACATCACTTGGAACCAGCACTGGAATCATGGCTGGAATGACTGGAGCAGCAAGGAGACTGGAATCTCGAGCAGGAAGGACTCCTTCCCCCTTCCTTCCTATGGCTTCCCATCTGCCTCGGACACGTACCAGCGGAACGACTGCTACCGCGAACAAGACTACGATCTACCTCTCTTGGAGCCGACGGTGGACAGGTTCTCCACTCCGCCATCACCTAACCATAGATACCCTGAGACACCAGAATCAAAATTGAAACACCTGGAATCATATTTAGCGAAGAACAGACATCCCGTAGCGCCATCAACACTCAGCGGATATCCTGAAGCATCTTTAACAAGAAGTAGATACACTGAAATGCATCTAGCAAAAGCAAAATACCCTGAAAATCCTTTAATGAAAAGCGGATACTCTGAAAGATTTCTTACGAGGAACCCTGAAGCATCTTTCACTAAGACCAGATACCCTGAGACTTCGTTTGCAAGAAAATCTCTGATAAAGAACAGAGACCCTGAACCACTGCCGATAAACACACAACACCCAGTGGGCCAGATAGAGGACAAGAGGCCATTAAGGAAGCCCAAACCCCTAGCGAACCGCAACAGCGAGGCGTCCAAAGTGGAACGCACAGGACTGATGGCAATGACAACGAGGACTCGTGGGAGACCTCGGTATCCTGAAGAGGATATGATGGCCTCGGCAGTCTACCCGACTAGGAGAAGACCTGGAGCGGCTTACGACGCCATAAAGGTAAAGACTCTGGCTTGCTGTCTAAGTAAAGCCTGATTTTATCATTACCGTTCATTCTTAAGTCATTTATATCAATTATCAAATTTACTTAGGGTATATCAGTATGTGATAATAATTACATAATCATCTACTTACACCATTTTCGAGTATATTATCATAGTAAAGGTTTACTTTTTTTTTAAACAAGACGTACTAGGTAAAGGATGTTTTTCCACCATCTCACGTAACCGTGTTTTCTACAGGATGACTTGTCTTCCCTGCCTGAGTTGGTGGCAGCCGTACAGCAACGACCCTCCCCCACCCCAGGTGAGTCCCCCCCCCCCCCAACGACCAAGGCAGCGACGGCCACACCCCTGGTGTAAGTCCGGATGTTAACAGACTGAACGCCTCGTGACGACAGTACGTATTACTAAAGCCTATAATCATCTGAGAACGAGCGGCCGTGTTGTGTAAGTCTATAATCTTCTACGAGATTGCAGTGTCATTATCAACATTGCTGCAGGTCCACCAAGAGAGTTCTTCCTGGAGATCTGTCTGCAGCGAGCCGGAGATGAGCTAATGCTGGGGACCGTACTTAAATGTGACGCTCCCCTGTGACTGAGCTTCAAATTCTGGGGACGTTTAGAGACCAGAATCGTGACTATGATTTTACTGACGTCAAGTATGTCGGCCGAGGCATTGCTGGCGTCGAGTTTGTGGGTAGAGGTATTGTTGGCGTCAATGTATTTGCCGAGGCATTGCTTGCGTCAAATATGTGGGCCGGGGCATTGCTGACGTTATATATGTGGGCTGAGGCATTGCTGGCGTCGAGAGTGTGGGCCAAGGCATTGCTGGCGTCAGATATGTGGACCGAGGCATTGCTGGCGTCGAGTATGTGGGCCGAGGCATTGCCGGCGACAAATATGTGAGCCGAGGCACTGCTGGCGTCAAATCTGTGGGCCGAGGCATTGCTGGCGTCAAATATGTGGGCCGAAGCATAGCTGGCGTCGAATATGTGGGCCGAGGCATTGCTGGCGTCAGATATGTGGACCGAGGCATCGCTGGCGTCAAGTATGTGGGGTGAGGCATTGCTGGAGTCAAATATGTGGCCCGAGGCACTACTGACGTCAAATATGTGGGCCGAGGCATTGCTGACATTATATATGTGGGCTGAGGCATTGCTGGCGTCAAGTACGTGGCCCAAGGCATTGCTGACGTCGAGTATGTGGTCGAGGCATTACTGGCGTCTAGTATGTGGGCGGAGTCATTGCTGGCTTCAAGTGTGTGGGCCGAGGCATTGCTGGCGTTAAGTATGTGACCCGAGGTATTGCTGACGTCGAGCATGTGGGCCGAGGCACTGCTGATGTCAAATATGTGGGACGAAGCACTGCTGGCGTCATGTATGTGGCCCGAGGCATTGCTGGTTTCAAGTACGTGAGCCGAGGCTTTGCTACCGTTGAGTATGTGGCTCGAGGCATTACTGACGTCGAGTGTGTGGCCTGAGGCATTGCTGACGTCTAGTTAACGAGGTGAGGTATGCTGCAGTACGTGCGCCCAGTGATGCAACAGTATATGGGCCGAGGCACTCTGTTGCGTGGGCAGGACACGTCTGTGTGTAACCTTCCCTCTGGCAGCCACTAACGCCGCAACAGGCAACGTTCCAAGCTCCCGCCTTGACCACCGTTTGAAGCCGATGCGTCATGAGTGTTGGCGGCGAGGCTGGTGAGGACTGAAGCTGGTGTGGACGCCGTGGTGGTGACGATGTCTGCAGATTCGGGCAGGGAATCAAGTCAGGAAATATACCAATGGCTTCAGGTATATTCTTTTTTTCTTCCATCGACCCAGTGGCCTACTGCCTTACTGGGTCGTTTATTATATGGACTCCCAACTGCCAGGGGTCATTATATAAGGCCGTCATCAATCTATGATCACCACTTGAAATATCTTTAACAGCTTAACTAATTGTTAAAGATAATTCTAAGGTCCCATATACTCTCACCGGGTCTTTGGTCCACGGCCTTCCTGTGAGGCCACTATGTGTATGCACTCCACAGGACTGCCAGACGTTACTATTTCATCTTATTTCTCCCATATTTTATGAAAGGCTTGATATTGATACATAAAGTTATTTTATACATGCAGTTATCGTGTAGAAATCGACAAAATATGGGCAAACTAGAACTGTTTTCATGAGTGCTGTGCATGATTATTTATAAATGGCGTTAAAATAAGGAAAGTGAATAGGTGCCAAAGGCCGCTGGGAAATGTTTTCTTTTACATTGTGGAGAGGTTGGAATTCTGATGTCGAGTGTTGGTGATAACCAAGGATAAGTTACGAGTACACAGAAACCACTTACGGCATTTATAACATCAATCACCAGCTAAAGAATGAAGCGTTTTGAACGTCTAATACACACATGTTGTCTGCCATTGTCCGTCCTAATATGAACATCCAGATGGGAAACGCATCAAGACAGAAATCAGAGCGAGAGACCTGGTTCTGGTGTCCCCATCAGATCTACAGTTGCTCGTGTGGGGTAAACCAGCCGCGTCATCTAGCAATCAAACCCGTTCACTCCATCACAGACGATTTACGTCATCGTTCCTGCCAGTGTTTACTCTCCGTCAACGGCACGAGACCAGCTGCCCCGGGGAGCAAAGTGAGGCGATCATGAGAAGAGAAGCAGATCCATTGTGAGACGTTACAGCGCTTGGTAAACCCCTTGCATCCACAGTCTAACACACACACACACACACACACTTTTATTTAGAAGCTTATAATCGAATACTTGCGGTGAGGTATGATGCATATGGCGAGGCGAAGGTGGCGTCAACATTACTCAAGCCGAAGGTTGTAGAATAAACTTCTCATGGCAGCATTTGAAGCTCTCTCGGAGATGAGGTTAAATCATAATCATTTAGAAGCGTTCTTGGCCTGTCACGTGAGAAGGTGAGGGCCAGGTATGAACTTTTTCTCAGATGCTGCAAAGCCCACAAGCAGGAGCTAAGGGCACGAGTACTGGTGGGCGTATGAATTAGCCAGTAGTAATTTGTATTACCAATGCACAGAAATTAAGCCTTTGATTCCCTCTCTACAATAGGGATGACGAAATGAGGAGAAGTGGAAAGTGTTGCTATATGGGAAAGTCGTATACCGAAAAATATTTAACGTAGTCATGATATCAATAGTAAAGACACTCACTTGAAAAATGTGGGAAGTGTGTACTTTCAGGACTTTAGATTGTGACCTGAGTACCGTGAACAGCGTTTTGTTATGCTCTTGGCCAACCTTGACGTTATTTGGGGCTTATTTGCATATTCCTGTATTATCCACCCTTTATTCCCAAAGGATTAGCGAATGTGGCCGTATTTCCTTTTAGAGAGCAAATTCGTCAATTCAAATCTGAAAGTTCCATAAATCCTGAAATATATCCTGAAGTGCAGCTCATGAAGCCCTGCCAATGATCATCATTTTGGCTTCAGAAAGAGTCATGGTACTGGCATGCACATTCTAGTTTAAGAACTGAATATTGACAATTAAGGTGAGAGTGTCTCTTCAGTCCATCAGTGTTTCTTAATGGAATCTGTTTTCGGAGTGTTGGACAGTAGAAAACTAAAATGGCTTGGAAACCTTTCATTTTTTTTTCTTGTTAAAAATCCTTTTGGTGTTTATAGCTCACCGAGGGAACTTTTAAACGCAGGTGTTAAAGTGGACTACTGGGATTCATCTCTATGTCTTCCTTTCTCCACACCTGTCGACTCATGACCACGTAGTTTATGTCTTGTTTGAATAACCTGAGGTGAGCTACTGTTGCTTTTCAGCAAGTGTTAAACGTCATCCGTCGACTAACAGTGTCACCCATGATGCAGGTAACAGTGTGTGTACGGTAATTCCTTATGAATAAATCCAGATTTCCAGACGCAGGTTATTCTAGGGTGACCACTTACTGTTGGCCTCTCGGCTGTGTGGACAGCCTCACCGACCTAGGTCACAGTTCAACAAGAGTCAGAGAAGCTGACGACATAAATACAGCTTAGAAAGCTTAATACCGCGGCTAATACTATGATGAGGTAATTATTTTTTGATTGCACTAATGATGCTTAACTGGAACACCATAAGCCGTTGCTGGCTCTGTGTCGTATTGCTGTTTGGACCGTGTGCCTCTGAACCAACGAACGGTAGTTCAGTATTAACTCGAGCGGCTTCTGAGACGCTTCTAGAGATACGAGTTCCCTGCTGTTATGGTGTCAATAAGAAATGTCTACACCTCTTAAGGAGAGAGTGTTTACCTCAGTACAAAGAAACATCATGCAAACGACGCTCCGGTTTATGAGACTAGGCTACTCTGTCCAACACAGAGCGGGTGTTGAGCGAGCTACCTATTCCTAGTCATCTGAATCTTTTCGTGGGACTCGCTTTTAGCAGCTGGCGTGGTAGGTGAGGTCAGCACCCCCTCACATCAGCTGGTGAGGGTGGTGTGGCCATCATCAGGTCCACTCACATCAGCTGGTGTGGCCATCATCACGTCCCCTCACATCAGCTGGTGTGGCCACCATCGCATCCCCTCACATTAGCTGGTGTGGGTATTGTGGCCATCATCACATCCCCTCACATCAGCTGGTGTGGCCATCATCATATCCCCTCACATCAGTTGGCGTAGCTATCATCACATCCCCGCACATTAGCTGGTGTGGGTGGTGTGACCATCATCACATCCCCTTACATTAGCCGATGTGGCCACCATCACGTCCCCTCACATCAGCTGGTGCGACCATCATCACATTCGCTCACATCACCTCTGTCTGTCTATATAAGAGGCCACTGGTGATGGTGATACATGCAAATACGATGCGAAATCTTATTTTTTTCACTCATTTTATGTGACGAATGACAGCTCAGGTTTTGCTCAAAGTTACTAACCAAAGTTTTCAAATTTATAGTAATTTTGATATGAGGTGGTTGAGTGATTGAATTCAATTTCTTATAATAACTTCACAGATAACTAGCTAAAGGAACATATAAATTTTCTTAGTTCTTAATCTCAAATTCATTCCCGTTTCTTTAGAGTAGTCCAGGCAAAGATACACCTGTTGTCGGAATCGGTGTCACAGAACCGGGGTGCCCGACCTCAGGCTCCTGCAGGCGAGCAAGGCTTGTGTGTCAGGTGGGCGAGGCGACGGTCGTCCATGGAAGGCTGTGATGTAGGTCGACCTTCACATGTCCACTCTGGCCTGGTCCTGCAGGTAGTGGTCCACTCTGGCCTGGTCCTGCAGGTAGTGGTCCACTCTGGCCTGGTCCTGCAGGTAGTGGTCCAATCTTGCCTGGTCCTGCAGGTAGTGGTCCAATCTTGCCTGGTCCTGCAGGTAGTGGTCCAATCTTGCCTGGTCCTACAGGTAGTGGTCCACTCTAGCCTGGTCCTGCAGTTAGTGGTCCACTCTGGCCTGGTCCTGCAGGTAGTGGTCCACTCTGGCCTGGTCCTGCAGGTAGTGGTCCAATCTGGCCTGGTCCTGCAGGTAGTGGTCCAATCTTGCCTGGTCCTGCAGGTAGTGGCCCACTCTGGCCTGGTCCTGCAGGTAGTGGTCCACTCTGGCCTGGTCCTGTAGGTAGTGGTCCACTCTGGCCTGGTCCTGCAGGTAGTGGTCCACTCTGGCCTGGTCCTGCAGGCAGTGGTCCAGTCTGGCCTGGTCCTGTAGGTAGTGGTCCAATCTGGCCTGGTCCTGCAGGTAGTGGTCCACTCTGGCCTGGTCCTGCAGGTAGTGGTCCACTCTGGCCTGGTCCTGTAAGTAGTGGTCCAGTCTGGCCTGGTCCTGTAGGTAGTGGTCCACTCTGGCCTGGTTCCTGCAGGTAGTGGTCCACTCTAGCCTGGTCCTGCAGGTAGTGGTCCACTCTGGACTGGTCCTGCAGGTAGTGGTGCACTCTGGCCTGGTCCTCTAGGTAGTGGTGCACTCTGACCTGGTTTTTCAGGTAGTGGTCCACTCTAGCCTGGTCCTGCAGCCAGTACAGACGGCCCACTAACCCTCAGGCCACTTAGCTGACTTCCCACGAGCGCCAACTGTCGGGAACTTCCTCATACCTGAGGCGGGTTTAAGCCTACCTGTCACCTGGGGATAAGGAAAGTCATGAATGTGTTGCTACTGCCGGGGACGGACGACGTCAGCTGTTGGGCCTCGCCGGTGATGGATGGTGGGAACCATGGGAATCGGGGACACGTATGGCGGGGTGCTGGAGCGTCCTACGGGACGCATCCGCCATTTTCTGCAATTTTCTCGTAACAACGAAACACGGCGTTTATTCAGCGGCTCTTAACCCAGAATAATTACTGTATTTAGGGCCAGGAACAAGGTCTGCCTCATTCATATGTGGGCTGCTGTCATTCAACGCTGGTCCCACACACTCTTTTTCACATATACAATATTCGACAATAGATAACTCACTTATTCATTTTCTTTTTCTAGCATTGCTTTTCTTACGTTTTATTATTTTTTTTCAAAATCTATGGTGGTACTTCTACTAACTGTCCCTCTGTTGAACATCTCCTGCTTACCTCCTCACCTGATCTGTCTCCTCTCTCTGATATCCAACTGACCAAGGCTGCTTCTCCTCTACACTCCAACTATAATCATCGTGTCCAACCAGAAAGTCTCTCTCTATCCTACATTACCTCGCTTTAATATTTCGTTTATTTCCCTTTCAGTTCCTCTATGTACAACTCTTCGACTACATGACTTCTTGCTACGAAGCTCTGCTTTCATCTCGTCTACGCGCTGAGATCCTCTACAGTACGGGGATTGGTGAGGCTCTAACCGGGACAATCTTGGTGGACCTGTAGTCTTGTCTTTTCCTCTGTTTAACGATCTGGAACAAGTAATGAAACACCCTATCCGAATTTCCAACGGTCACGACCACTCTACTGAAATAATTGGACTTTATCTTTTTACCTCTGAACCTTTCCACTATTTATACACCATTTCTGTCCCCTTAGGGTCGTCTAACCACAAACATTTCTCTTACTTTTAATTTTGCACGCCTATCCCCTACTTCCCCCCTACCCTCCCGCTCCCCTTAAAACGACGCCAACTTTTGCACTTTCAGAGAAGGCAAAAGCTACTTCCAGCGCTGCCTCTTTATTGATTTTCCCTCTGATGGGTACTGATTCTCTGGTCAGGAGGCCACGCGTTGTGCTGAACGCATAGCGGAGGTTATCTGGGCTGGGATGGAGTTCTATATCCCATCTTCTTCTACATCTTTTCCCTCCACTCGTGGTTTGATCGTTCCTGCTTTGATATCTGTCGCATTAGGGATGGTGCGTTCCGGACTATGAAACTCTTCCCGTCCCCTGAAACCCAACCTGCTTTCATTTTCCCTTAGGATCACTGCAAAACTGTTCTTTGCGAAGTTCAAGACATCTTCAGAAAAAGAAAATGAGCTGACTTGACCTGGTAAAAAACAGTTTTGGTCCTTAACCAAATATATCTCGAAAAACTTCTATATTTCTATGTTCCTTCTCTTCTCCAACCCGATCAATCAATAGCTAACTCTTCATGTAATACGGCTTCTCATTTTGGTATCTGATTTCTATCTAACTGAACTCTTGATGATTCAGTTTTTAATCCTCCACCGCCAACTCCTTCCACTGAACTTATGCCATCCTTATACTCTCCTCCCGTAGGGTCTTCCAAGAACTCTCCCCGCTCCAGGTGGTTAAGCCTTACAGCTCTGGTGGCATGACTGCTCGAGTTCTACGGGAGTACGACCCTGAGCCACCACCAGTCCTTGTTCGTCTCTTTCGCTTCTGTTAAAAAACCAGGCTTTTCTTCCCGCCTGGAAGGCTCCCTTGGTGCAGCACCTAAGAAAAGAGGCAGCTTAAGTCCTCAAAATATTACCCCAGTGCTCTCACTTTTGCTGTCTCCGAAGTCTTTGAAACTCTCTCAAACACTTAGAATCCTACATCCTTATTCAGATCATTAGGATGGATTACTCAGCGCCAGGTCTGCTGGTGATCGATCTTTCATGTGTGACTCGCCTCTGGTCCTCCTCTCTCTGGGATTTGGTGAAACTTTTGTCGTAGCGCCTGACGTCTCCATGGCACCTCCCTGTTTCCTAATGCATAGTGTCCTCTCTGACCTTCCCTTTGCAGTAGCCATCGATGGTGTGACTTCCTCCTCCTATTCTATCAACAGTGGAGTTCCTCAGGGCTCTGTCCTACCACCTACTCTGTTTCTTCGTTCAGTAAATGATCTCTCTTCTTGTAACGGTACCTCCTCTTTAGCTGATGATTCCACATTACATACATACTTCAACTCGCTTTGCCTCCCGTCCTTCCTCTAATAATCGTTCTTTTCTCATACCCATCATATTTCCTCGCTCTTTCAGACCTGTGCAGCATCTTCTAAAGGGAAAGCAGTAACCTTGTAGAATCTGAAAATCCT
>JAYMFT010078213.1:0-14378 GCA_038088735.1 Panulirus argus
CTAAGGCTCAGTCCTCTGTTCTTAACGCTACCTCGCTAATGCGGGAAAAGGCTATGTATGAAAAAAAAAAAAAAATATATATATATATATATATATATATATATATATATATTCCCCATTTTCCGCATTAGTGAGGTAGCGTCAAGAACAGAGAACTGAGTCTTAGAGGAAAAAATCCTCACTTGGCCCCCTTCTCTGTTCCTTGTTTTGGAAAAGTAAAAACTGGAGGGGAGGATTTCCATCCCTGGGGATAGGTGAGAAAGAATGTTTCCCCCATATTCCCTGTGTGTCACAGAAGGTGACTAAAAGTGGTTGGAGGAGGGGGCTGGAAATCCTCTCCTCCAAGTTCTTACTTTTCCAAAAGAAGAAACAGAGAAGGGGGCCAAGTGAGGATTTTTTCCTCTAATGATCCGTCCCTTGTTCTTGACGCTACCTCACTAACACGGGAAATGGCGGATATGTACGAAAAACTAGCCATTTTTATATATCCTAGCCTGTGCTAGATACCTAATTCATCAACCAACTCCTTGGGAGGATGAACAGCTGGGTTGACCATAGACCAACTGTCGCAACAAGGATACAAATCTAAATACACAATCCTGTGTGGCCCATGTATGTACCACAATCAGCAATGCTTATAGCTACGCCACAGAGGTCATCATACCTAAAGAAGCACAAAGAACTATTAGAAAAGGTCCAGATGAAAGCAATACAGATGATACTGGAATAAAGACTTCTGTGTTACAGGGAAAGATTAGAGGCCTTGTATTTATTTGCTCTGGAAGAGAGGAGTGATGGGTGACCCAATCACAACTTTCAAATCTTTGAAACAGAGTGATACAGACAGTGAACACTTCTTCAAGAGGTGAAGGGATAGAAAATCCAGATAATATACCATTACATTAAGCAAGATTTTTTTAAGAAAGAAGCAAAGTACTTATATTGTATAGGAGTACTGGATCAATGGAATAACATGGATAATGGTATAGTAAATGCAGACAGCATACAGAAGTTTAGCAAGTTGTATGATAGTAGAGAATGTTCAAGAGATGGGGCCCCATGAGTGTAAAACTCCCTTCTTGTACAGTACAAAATGTAATTATATGTCTGAATGTGACATTATCCTAGAGAACCATGAGCTCTGTGTGGCTGCTATGAAGTGGGTTGATGATATCAACCAGGTGGCAGTGCTGATTGGCCGAGGGTGGACATATGCTAGCAGTTTTGAAGAACCTTGGGTAATTCATAAAGGCCAAGTAAAACTAATGCCTCCTCAACTGAAATGGGACTGGAAGAAACCTATCACATATATGTTTCCAAGAAGTATATTGCATTCTTTCAGGACAAACTGTACGAAGAGAAATTTAGTAGTTCATGTTCTTAGTAAATACCTTTAACTCACTTATCAGTTAGAAATTAAGATACAAGCATTTATAATGAGTATTGGAGTACCTATTTCGTAAATGAAAAATTAAAACAAAAATAACACTATACTGGTATATAATCAATGACTCCATTCTGAATCCCACAGGTTCTCTGAAATCACTCATACAAATCTTCAGCCCAAGCCCTTTATATATACAAGTAAAGCACGGTCTTCAAAAACTGTGTAAGTGCTTGTAACTATTTTACTATGCACATCTTGATGATTCATCAAGTAAAATGAACATTTTCTTCCACACCATATCTACAAACATGATGCTTCAAATAAAGCATTTTCAAGTGAAATACCCCTAGCCTCAATCATCTCTGCTACTACATCCATCCATCTGTTCCACTGTTTACCTCTTCTATACCTTCAACTATATTACAATTATCTTCTTGCCCAACCTATGATTTGCCATAACTATAGTATCAAGAAAAAAATTTCATCTCTGCTCCTCTTTAATGATTTCTTTGCATCACATAACCTTCTAACAACATTCTTTATACATTCTAATTCCTAATACATAATGCAAGTTATCCTTCTCTACTGCTTTCAAAAAATTTAATAATGTAAATAATAAACAAAATATATCTTCATTATAATACAAGAAAAATGATACAGGAAACACAAATGTTCATGTTCAAAGAGGACTGACATTTAAAAAACTGGCACGTTTGAGTTGCACAAATTCATGAAAAGGATACTCAGTCTCATAAAAGTTCTTCAGGAATGTGGATTATTGATGCTTCTAGAAATTTACAACATTTTCAACTTCCATTACTATACCACTAATACAATTAATTTCCAGAAAACCCTTGAATAAACAGAAACTTAACCTCCCAAATACCAGTATTTTAAATTGGGCCTTCTCAGTGCTTCAATTGTAACTGCATCATGTGAACAGTTTGTTGGTACTTGTCCCATGCACTTAAACATTTCCAAAGTCTGGGAATAGTCAGAGGACAAGAGTGAAGGAAAGGTGGCACTTCTAATGGAGAATGAGTTAGAGGTAGATGTAGGTTATATGCCTATGCAACAGGGAAGGAGTGAAATGAATAACAATGCAATATGAGAAGGTGGGGGCTTGGCAGTTTTGATGCAAGGGATTGAATCTTACAGCTAGGGTATCTAAAAACAAGGTTGGATGACATGGCAACTGACGAGGCAATGGATCCCCGGTTTGATTTACACAGGAGAAAAGTCTGTCGAGAAGTGTGCTATAAGAGGAATCGCGATCAGGAATGTGTGATTTAAGGAAAGGTAAATATACATACACAAGTATACATAGGTAAGTGTGGATGGGGATTAAAAGGCATCAGTGGATTGTGTGGTAAGAGACTGGGATGCACAAAGGAAAATTTCTTTAATAGGAGTATGCTGAAAGGGGCTGCAAAGGGAATATCTAATAAATGGATGTGAAAGGTAACAATGAAAGCTGGTGCTGGGTTTAAGGAAAAAGCAATTAACATATGCCTGAAAATACAGCATTTTAGAAATAGGTCTGAACAAATGTAAAAATGGCACAACACATTATTTTTAGTAACAAGATACTAGAAATTTTAAGACTGCATCCATTTTTTTGTATCTTGTCAGTAAACATACAATATGAAAGGCTATTAGCTTATGTGATGAACCTACTTTGTAGCAATTTGTGTAATGAGTATCTGCCCACTGAGGTCAGACAAAGACCCTTTGTGACCTCTGTAATTGTTTTACATTACCACTCACAGGATGAGCTTGAAGAGTATGATAAACTTGTCACTGACAGCATCAGAAATCAATCCTGACATAAGTGGTAAAAGAACAAGTTTGGAATAGTTGCCAATATGAAGAAACATTACATGAAAGTAGTGAACTATGGCATGATGTGAGAGCAAATGAAATTAGGGACTTGGGAGAGGCATAGATATTATTTAGAGAAGCACTGCCTGTGAGTTAAGTGTGAGGCATGCAGAAAGTGGGAAGTGGATATATGAGAAAGGGTGGAGAATGGTGAAATAAAGTTACTCTGTTGGTTAAACATAAAAAAGAAATATATAGTATCTGCTGGGGACTAGTTAAACATACAAAGGAGGTATATAGTCAGTATCTACAGGGAAAAAGTAAAATTGGTTGGGAGAAGTACACAAGAAAGTGGCAAGAGGTCAAAAGAAAAGTAAAAGAGCTGAAAAAGAGGGCAAATTAGATATGAGATGGATAACCAATTAATTTCAGAGAGAAAAAGAAAATTATGAAATGCCTGAATAATGTCAGGAGATCAACAAGGAGCAGGTGAGAAAGCGGTAACAGATAAAGATGTCTGCAGGGCATGCATGCTGCGGAATGGAGGTGAATCAATTGATGTTTGTGGCTGACAATGTTCCTGAGAAAAACTCCAGAAGTTGGTGACAGAGTTGGGGAGTGTGTATAAAAAAAAAATGTCAAAAGTAGAATTAAAAAAAGTATCAAGGTGTAGCACAACAATGAGACAGGATGGTTTGAATGTGAGTCTTAATAAAACTATTGAGGCTAGAGTAAGTCACTTGGTGAATCAAGGGGTTAAGGTCCTGAGAGCATTAAGAAGTGTGTGGAAGGAAAGTGCTCCTGTGTGAACAAAGATGAGTGTGTATTAAATTCAAGATAGTTCCTCCAAAGGAAAAGGAAAGGAAAAGGGCAAGTGAGCTGAAAATAAAGTGGCTTAGGATTATATGTGGTAAGAGATGAGATAACTGTGTTGCAAGGAAAAATGAGAAAGTGAAACAAATGTGACTCAGAGAGCCTACCAGGATGTGCTGAAATGATTCAGGCATAGGGAGAGGATGAGCAAAGAGGCTGACAAAGAGAATTTACATGTCAGAAACGGGAGGAAGGGGGAGAAATGAAAATTTATACAAAGGAATACAAATAGCAACAGACCTATGGGTCCACTTGAGGCTGTGATAGTGGAAAACATTAATTAAAGAGATTAGAGTAGTAAGAGTAAGAAAGCAAACGGATGACTTTACATATAACATGGGAAGTACAGATAGTGTCAGTCATGAACCTAAATTGAAGTATTTGGCAAAGTCTGTTTTTAAAATAATCTCTAGTGTTGCTTTCAACTAATCTAATTGGTAAATCATTCCATATGTTAACAATTCTTTTGAAGAAAGAGTACTTTGCTTCATCTGAAGTAAGACACTAGCCATTAGCCTGCTTGACCTATGCTGCAATGGTGGTTCACTTTCCCTCTTCTATAGGTATTACTTTGGTTTTTGCTCCCATGAGTTAGCTGCTTGTGAGCCCCCACCACTAGCTAGACCACAATACTCTCCAAGTTGCTGCATCACATGACTACTATGTGGCCATTCGCAACTCAAGGGTGAGCCATTCTGATAACCATTTCTTTCTCTACACCTCAAAGCTTTGGAACTCTACCCTCTCAGGTCTTTCCCAATAACTATGATGTGGCGCATTTTAAAAGACAGGTTATTCACTTCCTCCAAAATTCGTAAATACTCTCCCATCTCCTCTTTTTTCCCCTTTCATAATCCTCTCTGCATTTCAATCATGCCCCTGCCTTGATGTGGATATTTGTTCATGACTGGAGCCGTAAAAAAAAAAAAAAATAATCTTTAATACCTGCATCAAATTACCTATTATCCCCCTCTTTCCTAAGTGAAAAAGTTTAATTCATCTAGCTGGCTCCTGCAGGATTTGTTTCTCACTCTCAGTCAAAGAATCATCTTGGCAGCTCAATGCTGTACTCTCACCACTTGGTCTATGCCTATATTCATGTACAATAAACAAATCTGAAAATAATATTCAAGGTGGGGAAACACCAGCGAACTGCAAAGAATAAAGACTAGTTTCTTGGACTTGAACAGATATACCCTACCTATGAATCCCATATATTTTTTTCACCTTTTGTGCTGCTTCTCTGTACTGCTTACTTGGCTTTATGTCATTTGAGATTATTATACCTTAGGTTATTTCCTCATTTACCTTTTGTAGCCCAAAAGAATTCGTATTGCAGCTTTTTTTCTCATTTCTAATACTGTTATGTAAAACTTGGCATTTGTTTATATCAAAATTTATTTGTCACCTATATGCCCAGTCCAACTGTATGTCTGTCACTTTGCTGCTGAAGACATTCAATGTCTTCTGTAGCTTTTTACCAGCTTAGTGTCATCTGTGAATTTCGATATCTTACAGTGCAGCCTATCATCAATGTCATTAACTTATATGAAAAAAAGAACTGGTCCAAAGACTGATCCCTCCAGCATGCAACATGTTTTTCTAACTATTCTGTGGCATTACTGTTCATCACTGTTCTTTGTTTACTGCCAGTCTACTTATTTTCTAACCACTAAAGTACAACATCATCTATACCTGTGATTAAATTTTTCTGAGTAAATTTTGATGAATGACCTCATCAAATGCTTCCTAAAAATGTAAATAGATGACATCATCTGCATTGGAGTTCACCAGTTATGGAGTCTCTTTTGACATAGCCATCACATTAAGGGAGTTCTCGAAGGGAATGGGCATCAGGGATATAGACAGGTAGATAGAAAGACAGATCACCTGCTTTACTTTCATCATACATATTACATCAAAAACAAATCAAGCAGCTCTCTCATACTTGAATGACTCACCAAAATTCTTCATGGGTCTCCACCCCCACAGTGCAGGCTGGGCCCAGGCTGTTGGATTTGGTCTTTCATCAAACAAGCTGTTGGAAGCTGCAGCCCTTAGGCTTACATAACCCCACCCCCCTACAGCCTGGCTAGTCTGGTACACTTTGTAAAATTTGGCTTAGTAATGTGCTGCACATGTAACCACATGCTTGCACAAAATTAAATGTACACTTTTTACTATTCATTCAGATTCAAAGATCCACATAATAAGGCCTGTTTTTATCATCACATATGCAAGGATATATATAAAAAAAAAAAGAACAGTAAGAATTAAAGAAGCAAACTCACCATTATTATTAACATTGTCGTCATTATCGCTGACATTCTTAGAGTTGTTGCTCTGCACGAGGTTGGAAGTAGAGGCAACAGTACGGAGGATCCCTGCTGGAGGTGTGGTGGGGGTTGTAGTAGTTACTGTGGTGGTGGAGGTGGTAGAGCTCCTGCGTTCTGGCTCTTGCTGCTGTGGGCTTGGGCTGGTAGTGGTGGTGGTTGCGGTAATGGTGGAGGTGGTAGAAGCTGATGAGGAATTACCGTTGGCAGTGTTGTTGTTAGTGGTGTCTTCACGAGTGTAGAGAAGATTTCTGTTAGATGCTGAGGGTGAGATAGTTCTACGATAGCGGCCCTCAAAGCCTGTTTTCCAGTCTCGACGGTGGGCCATGTACGAGTCTTTGTGATAAGTCCTGCAATAATGCAACATTCATGTTAGTCCATAGCTTTATTACCAACATACTTTCAACTATCAATTATGCCAATGCATTTGCATTTATAACTAAAGAGATAACACTGTTAATCACATAATATTAATCAGCTTACACTTTAACGTATATTTAGCTGAACTAGTAAACAAATACCTATCATGCTATGTGATTATAAGAATATCACCAAAGCATTACTGTCACAAAACTATGTAGGTTTTACAAGGACTACTGATGCAAAAATAGGTAACTTTTAATCTCTTATATTAAACACGGTATATGCGATTACTCCTCTCTGATCTCATGTTTGACAAAATCACAAATGCAGGCTTGTGGCAGACTCCATGTGTCTTGGTGCAAACCAAAGCAGCTTGCCAAGCCACAGCAACTGCCTTAAAAAAAATAACTTACCTAGTTCAATTATTACAGATAAAAGATTCAAACTAAAATTCAAATTTCATAATTGCACATCCTGTATTTTTGTTAGCTGATGGTGTTAAAATAATTGCAAAAATATAATCTATAAGTGCAAGGTGTACAGATTATATTTACTCCACTGATATTTCCCTACTAATGAATCATGAGACAGCTTGACACTGCAAGACATTTGGGCAATTTTCACAACATACATACAAATCATTTAATAAAATTCTTATGAAAACATTGCTTTGGTTAAAATTTTACAGAGCTTATTAGAACATTCTAAGCTGTTGCATCAACCCAACAAGTTTACAAGAAAACCTTTCAGTTTTGTGTCTTTCACAAAATCATACTTGTAAAGATCATTTACTTCAAGTCCCGACATATAAAATTTTTACAACACTCCCAAAATGTGCAAACTTAAGGCAGATAACATAATTAAGTAACAAGCCTATAAATAAACCGTCAATCCTTATGTTCAAGTAGCTACTTTGATATTGCACTGGAAGTAGGTGATTACTTTTTAAGACAATTTTCGCTACTGGTGCAAGTGTTATGACAGCTACAACACTGTGTAATGAGCTTACATTTGCATCTTGTCTGTAATTCCACCCCTTAACTTGTTGAACATACTTGGTATTATTGTAACATCCACTCTATCTTGGAAACCTCACATTAAAGAAATACCTTATTTTGCCTCTAAGAAACCGGAAATCCTGTTTAGATGGCAAAATTTTTTTTTTCTGCAAACAGTTTCTCCATTTATACAAAGGATTGATCTGTCTTTGTATGGAGTACTCCACTCACATATGAGGTGGTTCTTTCACTGCATCCTTACTTGACAGAGTTGAGTCAAAAGCTGTCTAACTTATCAACTCTCCTATGCTAACTTCAAAACTTGCCCCACTTGTCCTAGGCCACAATGATGATTCACTTCCCTTTCCTACAGCTGTTAATTTGGTTTTGCACCTAAGAGCTGGCTGCTTGTGTGCCTCCAGCAGTAGCAATATTCAACAAAATGCTGCAACTCATGGATGGGCCAGTTTGATAACTGTTTCTTTCCCTGCACCTAGAAGCTTTGGAACTCTTCACCCTCTCATGTTTTTTCCAATGACTATGACCAGGCACATTTTGAAAGACTATGTTTTTCACTTCCTCCAAAATTTGTAAATCTTTTCCATTGCTTCTTCTTTTTCTCTTTCATTAACCTTTCTATATTTCAATTAAGGCTTTGCCCTGATGTGGGCATTTGTCTGTGACTGGAGCCTCATACTCATGTGTAAACTCTGTTTCTGCAGAGTACAATCCTACTGCCAACTAGCATGCTATCCAGATTCCCTCCTGTACCTGCAGACACGTGTTCAAATAGTACAGCATCACTTTATTCATCATTCACAACTTTATCCAACAAACAGTTTAGGTGAGAATGTTAATTTGCATGAATTTAATAAAAATCTTGTCAGGAATGGAACTTTACTCCTCATTCAAAGTTCTATCCAAAAACATTTTTAAATGTCAATTCCAAAATTAGGAAAATCTATGATGAGAAATGAAAAATAGAAGCACAGAGCCATTTACCACATTATTAACATCCCACTACAATAAAGATTATGTTTCTGGAAGCTCTGCTACATGTGAATAAAAAATCTATTTTTGCAATACTTCAACAGGAAAATGCATGGTAAAGTCATATTGAAGACAATCATCATTTTCATAAAAAAGAAAAAGGTTATATTTTTTGTCAAAATCTTCTTGATAAGGGTGTGTTTGCAAAAGCTAAGAATCCTGTAACTGGCCTCACCAGGAATAAAAATCAATCAATACCGGCATACTACTATCTATTCTTGGTTGTTCATCAATTACTTATTTGTCCCTTACTGATTCACAGAATATCGTATGTTCACTGACCTTTTTTATGATCTTTTCTTATTACTTTTTTAACCACGTTCATTCCATACTCTCATGTACATTTCAATCAATACCTGATTGTTACATATTTTGTATGTTCTCTAAAATACAGTAATCCCTCAATTTAACGGACCTCAATATAATGGATTCTGGATTTAACGGACCTGGCAAATAATATTACATTAATTAATAACTGAAAAAAATATAAAATAAAAAATCTCAAACGCTGCATCATGCGCATTTCATATCGGACTTGTTTTTGGTAGTGTGGGGTATACTAGCTTTGTTTCGGTCACAGTCTGCCTCAATCTATTGTGCGGTCAGGTTGTATATAGAGAAGTGTGACTTTATTTATTAAATTAGTTTGCAATCCTTACAATTAAAAATGGCATCAAATAATAGAGGAGTTAAAATAAAGCATGTGAACTGTATACTGTATAAAAAATGGTTACATTCCATTTAACGGACTTTCGGCATTAAAGGACACCTCCTCCCTTATTAGTCCGTTAAATCGCGGAATTGCTGTATGTCATATCTTAGTTTTGAAATACAGAACTATAACCAAATGATTCAACTGAGTTTCTAAAAGGTAAAATTAACACTATACTTAACAAACACATTTTGTTCTTATATCACTGTGTCTATTCAAAAGAACGAACTATTATATTTACAAATAAATTTTGTTTGCGTGGAAACACAAAGAAAATATTTTGCTGCATTACTCTACCGAGTGATCCCTACATTGATAAAGACATTGCAGTTCACTGGACTACATTCTCAACTTGAATGGTATTTTCATAATAAATGTGCGTGTGAGTGCGGTACCCATTCAGTTAATCCACTCTAAGATTGCAAGGATTCGTCCCCTTAAATCACCACTTTATGTATGATGTTTTTGGTCTACATCCACATTCAACACCATACTATACTGTGGATCCTAATTTACTATGAGGATCTAGCTAGCGGAACTCTGCAACGAGTGAGCATGTTGAAATATAACAGCGATGAAAACTTGATTTTCTGTTACAAGTGAGCATAAAACTTTATATTGACGCTTATTCTTGCCATGGAAAACCTTAAACTTACCCTAAACATGGTCTCCATCCAAACTCAAACTGCTGGCAGGTTACAATCTTACGAGAGTTATCATGAGCCACTTGGCGTGTACCCAGTCACCCAAGTTATTTCATGTCATAATGCAGCAACAAAAATGTGGCAAAAGCACGCCGTCCTCTGAACCCGTAAACTTCATGCCTCCGTGCATCAGCAGATGTGGAGTGACTCCTCACTTGCATGCTCTTAACATTTTTCTCTACCCCGTCAAACAGGATAGTGCACAGACGTTAAGAACGTAACTTTGCCAGCCACAGTAAGTATGCCAATGCTGCCTTGACAGTCAATGTTTTTAACCCTCTTTCATGAAGATGTCCATTCAACGTGCTCACCAATGCTAGTGAGGGACTGGTGAAGTTCATCCACACTGCGATGGGAGTGTTCAACCTCAATGTGGTGGAAGGTAATACATCCTTGGTATGTTAGCAAGATGGGGAGGATGTATTCACCTGTATTAATGCTGCGGTAATATAAATACAATTCACCTTTATCACGGTCAAGTATTTAACCCAAGTTCATGTGGCAGTGCTAAATTCACCTCTGTCAGTGTGGCGGTAGTGTATTTAACCTTTGGAGTTAATAACGCTATACTACATTGTGCCTCATACGTGAGGCGGTGTGGTCGATCACCTGTCAATGCAGCAGTGGTGTACTAGAGGTTTGCACCGTTATCCTTAAATTCTTCCTTGCTCGTGACTAGCGAAGTTCATCATTCAAACACTATGGCATGCGGTCTACCTCATTTACTACCTAACCTAACCTATTAGGTAGTAAATGAGGTAGACCGCATGCTATGGTGTTTGTTACCGTGGTAGACCGCATACTATAGTAGCACCGAAGAGTGATGGTGCCCTTGTAGATCATCCATGTAAGTATGACAGTGACACTGTCTATCCATACTGGTGCTGTAATTCCTCGAGACACAACATATAGGTGTAACCGCGAGTGAAATGTCACCTTCGGTGTGGTTGTATCATAGTCTGTTGACAAGGGTACAGTCTCCTCGAAGAACTCGCTCGGAAGGCATCCATCATTTATTTCTCTGCCACAAGAAGTGGCGCAGCCTTGAAACTGCAGGAAGTCCTTGAAAAGGGTCCCTAAGACAATTATACATACATACATAAACACAGACGTGTGTGTGTGTGTGTGTGTGTGTGTGTGAATACAATGATAATCAGGTCACGTAAGCAGAAGACCAGACGAAGATGAACCGTTAGGTAAGACTGCGTACCCCTTCTCCCAGCAGGCCCACATGACCCGACGAGGGCTCAAGAGGGTGTGTGCTGCGAAATTAAATTGCCACACCTCTGATGCAGGTGAAACTTTCTCTTTTTCAATCAAGACAAAATAAAAACTGCAGGTTGTGCTGGCCAAGCCGTAAACGACATCCTTAATCTGCAATAAAAGACACAGAAAAGTATTTGAAACGTATTTACAGTTATCTTGACATACGAACGGAGAGGATGCATAATCACTATCATACCTAAGAGCAGTTCTCTTAATGTCATCAGCAATCATATTCGATCACCAAAATGGCTTCAGTTGGCCAGTAAATGCCCCTGTCAGCAAGCCGGAACGTTCTATGCACTTGGCATGTCCGCCCCACTCATATAAAGTGAGTGCAGCCACTACTCATGACCCAACGTCTGATATAGAGTCCATTACTAGAGCTGCTGGGACGCCACTCCAAGCTCCGCCTACCGTTGCCAACACCTCTTCCTAACAACCATATCGAGCCACTTTCACTATGCCGGGTCAGGGCTTGCCTTGAGACGAGAAACCAGACAAAATATAAAACGCCTTCTCTTCCAGCAAACAAACAGCGAGTAGTGAGTTGGAGAACGCCTAGGAAGTTTTCTTTAAACTCTTTAGTTTAAAAACAAACCCTGAGCCTTGAAATAAAACAGACAAGATAACAAGTTGGACAGAGGTCAAATGTGACCGACTGAAGCCATCATTTGGGTGTGGAGGAGGAGGGAACAAGTAACTGGTTCTTGCTTGTCAGTGAAGGCTCTGTCGCAATACATCGAACACACCTGCTGTACAGCACTTACTTATTCTTTCACACACGTCTGCTGACACTACAGAACAAAAAAATTTACTGCGACACTCCCCAACATGACAGTGTAGATGAGGTTGTTACACTCCTGGGGCTCCCTTTGTACGCTGGTCGTCCTTCCACAGAAGCTACTACACCTGTGGGCATGCACAAGGTGTGGGCGTCTGCATATATGAGAAAGTGGGAGGGGGGGGGTGGAGAGAATATGATAGACACACGAAGACACAAACTTTAATACTAATAATATTTTTTTCAAGCGTGTTCGCTATTTTTGCGTGATCGCATTAACGTCAGGAACAGATGATTAAATATTAGAGTAAAATAATCCTGTCTTCGCTCCTTTCTTCTGTTATTTCTTTTGGAAAGTAATACAGAAAGAATGACTGCCGCCCGTCTTTGTCGTCCTCTACGACACGCAGGAGATACGTGAGCAGTATTCTTTCAATGTGGAACACACTTTTGTCTTAAAATCATGAATGTCTTAATAGCATGTCATTGTCTTACTTTAAATATTCCTCATATTACAAAGAATATTATTATACAACGAAAAAATTCGATAAACCAGTTCACCCACACCATTCGAACCTCTCTCATGAACCTACTTTACCCACATCACTTAAGTCTTCCCATGAACATACTACACCCACACCAATGAAGTGCTTCCCATGAACCTGTTTAACCTACAATACTCAAGTGTCTCCCATGCACCTGCTTTACCCAAAATGAAGTCATTCATGTACATCCAGGTGCTAATGCACAAGGATGTGCAGTCATCAGAGCTTCGGATAACTATTCATGTCACCCATGATGCCATATATATAATAACTGTCACAATCAGCCTGTCAAACAGTTCGTGAAGAGGTTCGGGCCAAGGGAACTCTCGATCTTTGCCGTACCTTCCACAAAAATGTTCTAATCTGCTTTTATAGTCGTTGACCATGAGCCTAGGAAGATATACAAGAAAACTGTGGCGTAACTTGCCAAGGGTAACTGCTGGGAAACGTATTTACAAAAACCTGATCCCACGAGGCCCACAGTCTGGCACAAGCGGGGCAGCTGCTGAAGCGATCAAGGCGTCTGGCGCAGCACAGACACGCACTCACTCACACACACACACATCACCCGCGGTATGCTGACGCGCCACCCCAAACACACTTCCCACCACACCACTCTTGCTTAACATCGAGTCACATCATATTACATGAATTGCCCAAATCACAGCTAAGCCCCAAGCCAACCCCCATAACTTCCACGAAATTTGTATAAAAAAAAAAAAAACGCTGCCTCCACTGCTTCTGAACCTTAAGACTCAACCGTTCACCAACAGTTACTGATGACCCGGACGAACATACGTACCGCGAGCAACGAAGTTCGGTCGACCTCCGGGTCTCATTTCCGTAAAAGGGGAAGAATAATTTAAGATACTCTATGGTCATCAGTGACGCTGCACTCCGGTCTCTACAATAAACAGAGTAAGAGACTTCTCCATTTTCATAAAAGTTCTACTGTATCTTCTGGATGTTATGACAAGTGTTTTCTGTTCAGCTTACTTATTTAGTTCTCACATGCATATGATGTCACGATCCGTGTCAAATAACGAAACCGACGCTTTTCTCACAACTCCAATATACTATCAACAACTTTGGCAACAGTGAGTGATGGGAGCTGTGACACAAGGAGGGCGTGGGAATTGGCTCAGCACATGCCAGGTGTGACAGCAAGATAACCCACGCCACCTCTACCACCATCCGAAACTACCTACTTCACCTTAAGTTCTTACCGTCACGGGTAAAGAGGCCATCTAAAGACAAGGGTCCCAGGTAAGCGAAAGCCCTTTCGAACCGTGAACATCCTACTGTGTGATAGATTGAGCCTTTGTCACTACAGTTGGAATGTGTTCGCGTGGCTTGAGTAAAGAATGTCTCCCAAGCATCTTCGAAAATTAAATAACAAAATATGGCAAAGCTGAAGGGTTCCCAAACGGATTCACCCGAAGAAATTGCTGGTACAATAATCATTATTATTATTATTATTATTATTATTATTATTATTATTATTATTATAATTATTATTATCATTATTATTATTATTATTATTAT
>JAYMFT010078224.1:0-14378 GCA_038088735.1 Panulirus argus
TATATATATATATATATATATATATATATATATATATATATATATGTGTGTGTGTGTGTGTGTGTGTGTGTGTCAGAGGTGGAGGGAACAAGAAGAAGTGGAAGATCAAAATGGAGGTGGAAGGAAGGAGAGAAAAAGATTTTGAGCAATCGGGGCCTAAACATGCAGAAGGTGAAAGGCATGCATGGAATAGAGTGATATGGTATACTGGGGTCAACATGTTGTCAATGGACTGAACCAGGGCATGTGAAATGTCTGGGGTAAACCATGGAAAGGTCTATGGGGCCTGGATGTAGATATAAAGCTGTGGTTTCGGAGCATTACACATGACAGCTAGAGACTGAGTGTGAACTGTATATTGTATACTGTATCAAAGAATGGTTACGTTCAATTTGATGGACTTCCGACATTGACGAACATCCACTCCCCCCTATTAGTCCGTTAACTCGAGGAATTACTGTATGTGGGTGTATGTATATATGTGTGTATATGAGTAGGTCTACCTTTGTTTCCTGGCGCTACCTCATTGACTTGGGAAATGGCGATCAAGTACAATAAATAAAGTATAATACATTCAAATTAGGGTATTGTCTCCATTACCAGTTTTCTTCTTCAATCTTTATAAAATGCCATTTTCTTTGCTTTTCTTTATCATATTTTATGTTCTTTACATTTGAACCATCTTGATTACAAGCCTTTGAAATATATTCACTCAAGATGAACTTAAAGATGAAACCACAATCTTAGAAGCAAAGACTGATTTTTGTGATAATTCTTGAGCCACTCTGACTATTCATGGTGGGTATATTAAACAAGAGTAGTGGATTACATTTGCTGACATAAGTTGAAGTTTGAGTTTACCTTTTTAGTGTACCTACTCATATGAATCACAGCTTTTCAATCGCTCTTCTTTTCTTGCCAACCAGATGGATATAATGTTACACGAGTGACTATATGTTCATTCTTGACAGTGACATCACAATAAAGATATGCTAAATGCAATACTTACATTTGTAAAACCACTCATTAGTAAGCATTATCATCTATACTGGGTTTTTTCTCAAGCCATGTATATAGGCTGTTGAGTGGGATGAGAGAGAGATGGGTGTAAGGAATGGCTCAACCTCTCTAATTCCTGAGGTTTAACACGTCTACGGATTGTTCGTAAAGATGAAGCTGAGCGTGTGGATCTTGATGAGTGGGAAGATGACCTGTGACTCCATGTTCCTCCTGGTGACTGGGACTGTTGATATGAATGAGTGTTAAACACTGCGTACTTTATACAAGAAATCACAGACTTTTAATTCTGGCTTTGCATATAAAACCTGATATTAGTAAGTTCTGATAGGGAGAGGCATTTCAGTACCATGAAATGTGCAAGGTGAATGGACCTGAGCCTTTATTGATTCATCTGACAAGATAAAAGGACAATTATTGAGAGCAAAATCCTACATAACATGCCATCAAATCAATTAATCCCCAGGACTGGTTGTCCCTAGAAAAGAGAAGCTTAAGAGGGGATCTAGTAAAAGCATCATAATTATTAAAGACTTTGATAATCAATCTAACAAGTTACTTTATAATTGATAAGTCTAATTTCACTTTTAGTAATGAATACAAACTTGTAGGTAAATAATTAACCCCAAATGAGGCAAAGTACTTTTTCAACAGAATTATTAACATATGGAATGATTTACCAATTATAGTGGTTGAAAGAAGTAATATAAATACATTCAAGAACAGACTTGATAAATATTTTGCTTCATGTCCATGAATTACATTATTTGTACCTCCTTTAATCAGACTGAGAGTTTGCAGGTGATTCTCTTTAAATTATCTGTATGCATTCTAGCTTTTATCACATTAATCTGTAAGTTTCTAATATCTTCCACTATTATAAACAGCCTCAAAAGGACCCACTGGAATGTTGCTGTTTGAATTCCTTTGTTATACAAGTTTAATGAAATTCAAACCAAATTAAAGCAAAGCAATGAGAATTGGTCACTGTGCAATAAGGCGTCAATATGAAATTTATAACGAAGGAAAGAACTTAAAAAACTGTGTCTGAGATGAAATTGGGAGATGCCATTATCCCTAACCTGTTGCCAGAGCCCTACATTTGGAGAATAAAAAAAGGTGACTATCTGCAAGCAAATAGATTAGCTTTCATGTATATTGATTTGGAAATATTCAGAAAACTGTTCACATCCTAAATAAGGCCAAAACTAGAATGCGCTTTTCAAGTTTGGTTATCACACCTGAAGTATCGTAAAGAACAAATGGAGAAGGTCCAGAAGACGGCAACAAAGATGGTACCAGAATTAAGTGCTGAACTACAGAGAAAAACTAGAGGCCTTAAATTTGCCCATCATTGAAGATGGAAGAGTAAGGAATGACCTGATCATAACCTTTAAGTTTTTAAACCAGATTGATAAAGCAGACTGTAATAAGTTCTTTGAAAGATATACGGATAGAACAACTAGACATAACATGAAATTATGCAAGAAACTTCTTAAAAAAGACATAAAGAAGTAATTTTATAGTACAATAGTGGGGTATGAATGAAATAAAATTGAGAATGTGGACAGCATATAAACAAATTCAAAAGACTGTATCACAGCAACGAATACTAAAGAGATAGGGTCCTACAAGCATACTCTCCCTCTCTGTGAAGAAATAGGTAATAGGCGTACACACTCAGGCACACACATGCATATAAATACATTCATGTGGAAACACATACACACATAACCATCTCAATGACCTGTGTGGTCCTGGAGTGATGATTAGCCAAAATCCACTGGTGTCTAAGTGCTTCCACTGCTGTCATTCGCAGGTGTGGATCCACCTCCAGTACACGTCGAACAAAATCGCGTCCACTCTCGCTCACCTCCTCCCAAACCTGTAAATACCAAAACCTCAAAGTCTTTCCTATTATAATAACTATTATCCACATGTTGCATCACACATATTATTAAAGGAAGTTACAAAAAAAATACAATAATCCCTCGATTTAATGGACTAATGGGGAGGAGGTGGTGTCCACTAATGCCAAAAGTCTTACAATTACTGTAACCATATTTTCTGATACAATATACAGTTCGCACGCTTTCTTTTAAGTCCTCTATCACTTAATGCCATTTTGAATTGTAAGGATTGCAAAATTTATTTAATAAAGTCACAGTTCTCTGTATTCAACCTGACCACATGATAGCTTGAGGCAGACTGAGACCGAAACAAAGTGAGTGCATCCAATTCTACCATAAACAAGTGCGGAATGAAATGCATATGGTGCAGCATTTGAGATTTTCTAATTCTTTTTATTTTTTCAATTATTATTAATGTATTATTATTTGCCCAGTCCATTAAATCCCAAATTCATTATATTGGGGTCCATTAAACTGAGGGTTTACTGTAATTTCAAACATAAAAGAAAAGTCACTATTGCGTTAAAAACTGCACATCATACATTCGATAAAGTAACATCAAAAGAACCATTTTATTTCCAGACAGAGAATGAGAGAATGGGAGGATCTTAATCCCTAAACAATGCACCATACTGGGATTTACATCTCATATAATAGCACAAAACAAGCAATACACTTTATACTTAGAGTCTACTTGTTATAACAGGTTGATTACAGATGACTGAGGAGTACAAGTACTTTTCCACATGAAGTGTCTCTGGACTGTATCCCTATTTCTGATTTACCCAACCACTTAAGGCACAGCAGTAATGGTGTCTGGCTTTCTTGTAGCCTTTTATTTTTTCATTTATGCATATAGCAGCACTTACAAATAACAGTCATTGATTTCTCCATAAAGAAAAAACTACTTTATAAGACTGGAGTAGAGCACAAAAACAAACTACATAGAAATCATACTAAAAGGGAAGATAAAGTATGGTGTTTAACAAGGCTTCACTACCCTCAGAATCAGTTGTATCACCATATTCTTTAGCACCAATATGATGTTTGTTTATATCCTAGTTGCCTGGGTTATCCCCCTGACGTTCTAATCCTGATGCTCTCTCTCGGTGTTAGCCTTGCACACTAGCACCAGTGGTGCACAGAAAATCAAAGGTACACCGGCACCTGTGTTGCTCATCAGTGGTGCTTACTAATGATGCACACCAGGACCAGTGGTATACACCAAAACCCAGTGGTGCACACCAGCAACACGGTTGCACACCAGTACAAGCGTTGCATACCAACAGAAATAGCACATACCAATATCAGTGGTGCTTAATGATGTTGCAAACCAGCACCAGTGTTGCAAACCAGTGCCCTGTACCAGTGTTGCACACCAGTGCCCTGGTGCACATCAGTACCAGTGGTGCACACCAGTACCAGCGGTATACACCAACACCGGTAGTGCACACCAGTAACAGCGGTGCGCACCTGTACAAATGGAGTCCAATAGCGCTAATGGTGCAACCAGCACTAGTGATGTACAACAGCAGTAGCAGTGCACATCAGTAAGAGTGGTGTACAGTAATACCAGGGGTGCACATTGACAAGATACACCAGTGAACACTAATAGTAGTCTTCATCTTAGGAGTGTCTACTACTAGAATGAAAAATACAACATACATTCAGACTACATAAGTCTACGAAGAGTGGGGTGAACTTGTATTCATGAACACTCACACAATGTCAATTGTATTAGGCCAGTAGACCGACATGTTGTACACTAACACTGTCGAGCAAAACGGAAGGAAAACAAACCTGCAGGAGTGTTCACGTGAGGTACTATATAAATAACGTATGTACATCTAGCAATGGATTGCACAATCTTTATACCTATGGGGCCGCATCGGTAGACTGTACCATAAGCTTAGGCTACAATGTACTCATACAGAGAGAGTGGGTTCTCGATGTAACTTTGGCATGCATTTTTCAAACATTTCTTGAATGACGAGATCAAATTCCGTAATGGCCAGTCTTAGAAGAGTGCACATTGTCGCCGCTCACTGTATTTGCAAATTCTTAGTTAAGATTAATGTACGTTATTGTAGATGTAAATGTAGAGCCGAATAATCATGCATGTCTAACATAAGTATGGATATTGATGTTAAAGCAAGCATTTGTTTAAAATGAGTCAATTCCCTTCCTTAATCTTGAAGCGAACTGTATTACACCTTTGCATGTCAATGACGTAACTCAACTTTTGGTTCACCTTCATCAGGATGTATGGAGAAGGGCTGTACAACAAATGCAAATTTTCACGTTCTTCCTAAAAGTCTTGGAACCGTTTGCTAAGCATTTCTTTGTTGAAGCCACCAAATTTTCAGCGTCAGAAGTTAATGGTAGTTTATTTAAGGCGATACGAGCCACTTACCATGTTATGGAAGGCCGCAGGTTTGCACTAGGGTATGTATGCATCTGCAGACCTAACCGTGAATGAACATCAACAGAGTTGGCCTTGTAATGTAAAAAGGCTATCCTAAGTGGTAGCAAAAATTTCACCGAATCCTAATGATATAAAACGTGCAGGTGTATTATCTGAAGTTTAGAGCAGAAGTCAGTTAAAAATAGTCAAAGCAAAGTATATTGGAAATATACATCCGCAATACTTACAGGAACGGAACCAAAACAAAGCTGGAAAAGTAAAGGAGAAGAATGTTGGATGAGAGTACATGAGTACATGATGGGTGTAAAGCAAGTATGTACATCCCAATGGGAAAGAGGGGGGGGGGGGTAAGCTGGTGGCGCCTGTCTTGTTTATCTAGTGTTGTGCGCCACATGACGTCAGGGATTTAACTGCCTGCAGACCTGCTCATATTTCTAGCAAACACAATACTTGTTATTTTCATGAACAACAGAGTGTATGTACACCTTCATAACTAAATCTTCCTGGCGATGTAGATGCCAACAACTATGGTGAGAGGCGCGGTCATGTGTATGATCAGTTACATGTTGTACAGGATGTAGTGAGCAAGATGTATGTAGGATGGCGGGGTGTGAGCACTGGTATAGAGAGGGTGTGGCGGCGCCATCCTTGGCCCGCCACCACTAGCCAGCCGCTTGACAATGGCGGCATTCTTATCCTCGTGTCGGGGGCCATCTCCTGCCGCCGCCCGCCCGCACCGCTAGCCACTCAATATCTCTACCACCGCCACCAAGATCTTACTCGTGCCTGGCCCTCCACACCTGCCCTCCTCCACCACCACCAACATCCTGCCCGTCCACACCTGCCCTCCTCCACCATCACCATCCTGCACGTCCACGCCTGCCCTCCATCACCATACATGGAGGGAGCCAGGGCAGGTTAAGACCAGTTTTGGGCCTAAGGAAAACATTAGAGGAAGGAGGGCGAGACTGGGCCGCGATGGACAAGCGGCATCAAAGATGAACCCAGTTAATACGGGTCATTACGAAGGTTTAGATGTGAGGCCCCATGAGTGCAGGGCTCTTACCCCACGTAGTAATGACAAACACACACACACACACACACACACACAGTGCACAGCAGAGAGTGAGGCAGAAGGAACGGTGAGACAGAGGAAGGCTGTTCCCCACCACCATCAAGGCAGCCATTGTCCACACTACACCGGCTACCCGCTCTATTGTTCCTCCCTTCCCCATCTATCTCCCTCAACCTCCCTTCCCCATCTATCTCCCACAACCTCCTTTCCCCATCTTTCTCCCTCAAACTCCCTTCTCATCTATATGTCTCACACTCCCTTCCCCATCTATCTCCCTCAACCTCCCTTCCCCATCTATCTCCCTCAACCTCCCTTTCCCATCTATCTCCCTCAAACTCCCTTCCCCATCTATCTCCCTCAAACTCCCTTCGACATATATTTCCCTTAAACTCCCTTCCCATCTATCTCCCTCAACCTCCCTTTCCCATCTATCTCCCTTAAACTCCCTTCCCCATCTATCTCCCACAACCTCCCTTCACCATCTCCCTCAACCTCCCTTCCCCATATATCTCCCTTAAACTCCCCCATCTATCACTATCCCATTCCCTTCCCCATCTATCTCCCTTAAACTCCACCATCTATCACTATCACATTCCCTTCCCCATCTATCTCCCTCAAACTCCCTTCCCTTATATCTTCCTCAACCTCCCTTCCCCATCTATCTCCCTCAACCTCCCTTCCCCATCTATATCCCTCAACCTCCCTTCCCCATCTATATCCCTCAACCTCCCTTCCCCATCTCTCTCCCTCAACCTCCCTTCCCCATCTCTCTCCCACAACCTTCCTTCCCCATCTATCTCCCACAACCTTCCTTCACCATCTCTCTCAACCTCCCTTCCCCAATTATTTCCCTCAACCTTCCTTCCCCAATTATCTCCCTCAACCTCCATTCCCCATATATCGCCCTTAAACTCTCCCATCTATCACCATCACACTCCCTTCCCCATCTATCTCCCTCAAACTCCCTTACCATATATCTTCCTCAACCTCCCTTCCCTATCTATCTCCCTCAACCTCCCTTCCCCATCTATCTCCCTCAACCTCCCTTCCCCATCTATCTCCCTCAACCTCCCTTCCCCATCTCTCACCCTCAACCTCCCCTCCCTATCTCTCTCGCACAACCTTCCTTCCCCATCTATCTCCCAAAACCTCCCTTCCCCATCTATCTCCCTCAACCTCCCTTCCCCATCTATCTCCCTCAAACTCCCCCATCTTTCACCCTCACACTCCCTTCCCCATCTATCTCCCTCAACCTCCCTTCCCAATCTATATCCCACAAACTCTCTTCTCCATCTATATCCCTCAACCTTCCTTCCCATCTATCTCCCTCAAACTCCCCCATCTATCACCCTCACACTCCCTTCCCCATCTATCTCCCTCAACCTCCCTTCCCCATCTATCTCCCACAACCTCCTTTCCCTATCTATCTCCCTCTACCTCCCCATCTGTCTCCCTCAAACTCCCTTCCCATCTGTCTCACACTCCCTTCCCCATCTATCTCCCTCAACCTCCCTTCTCCATCTATCTCCCTCAACCTCCCTTCCCCATCTATCTCCCCCACACTCCCTTCCCCATCTATCTCCCTCAAACTCCCTTCCCCATATGTCTCCCTCAAAGTCCCTTCCCATCTATCTCCCTCAACCTCCCTTCCCCATCTATCTCCCTCAACCTCCCTTCCCCATCTACCTTCCTCAAACTCCCTTCCCATCTATCTCCCTCAACCTCCCTTCCCCATCTATCTACAAACTCCCTTCCCATCTATCTCCCTCAACCTCCCTTTCCCGTCTATCTCCCTTAAACTCCCTTCCCCATCTATCTCCCTCAAACTCCCTTCCCCATCTGTCTCCCTCAAACTCCCTTCCCATCTATCTCCCTCAAACTCCCTTCTCATCTATCTCCCTGAACCCCCTTTCCCATCTATCTCAAACCCCCTTCCCATCTATCTTCCTTAAACTCCCTTCCCCATCTATCTCCCCCAACCTCCCTTCCCCATCTATTTCCCTCAACCTCCCTTCCCCATCTATCTCCCTCAAACTCCCTTCCCCATCTATCTCCCACAACCTCCCTTCCCATCTATCTCCCTCAAACTCCTTTCCCCATCTATCTCCCTCAACCTCCCTTCCTCATCCATCTCCCTCAACCTCCCTTCCACATCTATCTCCCTCAACCTCCCTTCTCCATCAATCTCCCTCAACCTCCTTTTCCATCTATCTCCCTCAATCTCCTTTCCCTATCTATCTCCCTCAAACTCCCTTCCCCATCTATCTCCCACAACCTCCCTTCACCATCTCCCTCAACCTCCTTTACCCATCTATCTCCCTCAACCTTCCTTCCCCATCTATCTCCCTCAACCTCCCTTCCCCATCTATCTCCCTCAACCGCCCTTCCCCATCTATCTCCCTCAAACTCCCCCATCTATCACCCTCACACTCCCTTCCCCATCTATCTCCCTCAAAATCCCTTCCCCATCTATTTCCCTCAACCTCCCTTCCCCATCTATCTCCCTCAAACTCCCTTCCCCATCTATCTCCCTAAACCTCCCTTCCCCATCTCTCTCCCTCAACCTCCCTTTCCTATCTCTCTCCCACAACCTTCCTTCCCCATCTATCTCCCTCAAACTCTCTTCCCCATCTATCTTCATTAGTTTCCCTGTCCTTCTCGCCTGCATCTCACCATTTTCGGACAGTCCGAAAAGAGATTACGGGAAGGGGCACAGGATTAATAAGAGGAGCATCAGGGGATGAAGGAATGTTAGAGTCATCTAAGGTGGCGTTAGAGGAGAAACGGGAACCAAAGAGAGTTGTTTTGTCTACTGTCGAGACAGATATAGTTCCGTCAGAAAGGAAAAGTGAAGGAAAGAGGGAGCGACAGAAGTTGTTAGCGATGTCCTTAGCTAAAGACCAGAAAGAACTACCAGTGGATGACAAGGAGAGGTTATCCCAATTCTTTCATATACTGGAACGCTTTGCCTGCCGGATAACATGCTTGCAATGATTACCGGCAGTGATAAAAGCTGCATGGGAGTCAGGAAGGAGAGTTTTTCCAAGCCCGGTACGCCTGATCCCTTGCCTGAGTGGCCTCAGAAAAGGAACGCTTGAACCAAGGCCTGGAAGAAGAGGTCGTCTTAGAGGAGAGGGGATAAATGCTTCCATTCCCGCAAGAAGTACCTCTGCTATGCGTTTGGCAGAGACAGAAGCATCACCACATGAGAGCCAGTTAATCACCCGAGGAAAGTCAGAAAAGAATTTTCGTACGTTATTCCTGCCAGCTTTTTGTTGAGGTGTCAACATTTATGTTTAGAAAGGGAAGATGCCGTTAAAGTAGATGCATTTACGGGAAGGTGGTCAGATGAACCAACTGGGGGCGAGATTGTGTAGTTACAGGGCGAAAGATTAGAAAAACAGATCCAGAATATCAGGAGTGGCCAAAGCAGTCAGGAATATGGGTGTATAGGAGATAATTAGTTCAGATAATTGAGAATGGAGAACTTGAGGGCTTCAATCCCTCAACCATCCTTATGGGTGGAATTCAACCATTTCCTATGGTGAACGTTAAAATCCCGTCGGTAAAGGATCTCGGCTTACAGGTGAGAGGATGCCAAATTCTCAAGGCAGGAGTTTAGACAGTCAGAGATACAATATTTGTAGAATTAGGGAACAGTTGGCTAAATAAAGGAATTGTGACAGTTGGGTGACAGACCTTCAGCCACATAACATCACAAATCAGGGACTCATGGTCCTCCAGACATGCAACAGGTGTATTGATGTTGGAATAAGCACTGACTCCAACTTCGAACCGGAATCCCGAGAGGAGATTATAATTGGATATGAAAATAAGACTATTGAGAACATCATAAGACAACTGTGTCTCAGACAGAAGTAAGATATTAGGGGAGGACTAGATATATGGTGTTTAACATGAGAGATTATTAGAGAGACCACGAATGGTGGTACAGTGAATAGAAAAAGTGGCAGATCTATTACAGAGGGAAAGGTCGTGAAAGGGGCCGGAGCTACTACTGTCTGAGCCCTCCCTCTCATTGGCGGGACGCCAGAGGTTCTTAATACCCCATGATGCCGGGGACCAGCGGGCCATAAGTATGTTGGACTGTTATCATGATTACATTTAAAAACAATTGTGCAGAAAGGAGACAGCAACAGAACATACGTGAAGAAAATGAGGTTTGAATAGGTGTATGGTGCTTGTACGGAGATGGCAGGACAGAAAATAAGACCAGCAATCCTGTCTTGGAGGATGTAAGATGGTTCAGGACACTACCTTAACGCTCCTCGTCAGGACAGTAGTACCACCACCTGGGGCGGCTGCTATCAACAACCTAATACCTAATGGATTGTTCCAAGGGTAGGGGGCGGGTTAGCTGGGGTATTGAAAGGGGCCATCCGAGCACTCCCTATCACTGGCAGCAGAGTCCCCCAAGAAACTGTAGTAAATGGCGTTAACCTTAAATTTGTTGAGATCATAGGGGAGGTCATTACCCTACCACATGAACCCTCCCTCTCATTCGAAGCAGAGTCACTATATGTATGTTCCTCTAGACCATAAAAAAGTCATGTAAAACACATAGAAAAGAGGAAGAAAAAGTCATTAATGAAATATGATATAAACCAAAATACTTTTTATCATTTGCAAAATGCAAATCCACGACCACAAACTCTATTAGCCAACTTAAACGGAAGGTATTTTAACAGACGCCTGCCAGGAATGTGAATAGGTATTCGGTGAGGGAAAAGCCACACTAAAGATACCTAACCCAATATAATTCTTTCCGAGTAGTAAGCCGCCAAGTGTACATACACGCAGCAGATAACACTACCATCACATCACAACACACATTACCAGACGCCAATGAAAGAATGGCCAGGCGTTCAGCCCCAGGTCCAGGCCCTTGGAACTCAGTCTTCATAAAGAAAATGCAAGACGCCTTCAGCACTAAACATCTTTTGTAGAAAAAGAGAGTAGATTCTGGCATCATTCTCGATAGCCTGACACTGACACACATTGCCTCACTCCATAAAGGTGGAAGTACAGCAACCCTAAAAAATTATCGACAGAAAACATAAACATGGCACGTCATTAAAATCTTTGACAGAGTTCTTGGAGGCAGACTAGCTGACTGAATTAATGGAGGTGAACAATCTAGGCAGATAAGACAGGACAAGATGGTCATACCTCTCTCAATTCCTTGATCATTATGGTAAGATTGTTGGAGCTCTAGAAAACAAACTGCTGATGTGATTTACAAACTTTGCAAAAGCATTCGACAAACGTGACAATAGTATCATAACACACAAATGCGAAAACACTGGGAGATGGATTATTAACTTTTTAAACTAACAACAACAGGCCACAACAAGTAGCTGTAAACCATGCCATCTCAAGAGCCTCCACGGTAAAATGCCCAAGGACCTACCTGCACCTTCAGCCTTCCTGTTCCTCACTTGTATCTGACATTGACTCAAACACGAGCCACAGTTTTACATCATCCTTGGCAAATGATACAAGAATAATTACTGAAATCACATCAACAGATGAGGAAAGGCTACTAAGAGACATAAATGAAATCTGTAACTGGGCAACCAAGAACAACATGCTTTACAATGAAGAAAGTTTCAACTCCACCGGTATGGGAAATATGAAGAAATCAAAAACAATACAGAGTATCGGACTGACACAGACGCTATCATAAACCAGCTGAATAAAGTGGAAGATCTCACTGTAATAATGTATAACGACATAACCTTCAGCGAATACAACAAAACAACGGTTGCCTCATGCAGAAGGATGGCAGGCTGGATCCTGCAGACCTTCAAGACAAGCGGAGAAACACCAGTGTTGATGTTTTTCAAAGCGCTAATTCTTCCACAAATTGAATATTTTTGCGTGCTAAGATCTACGCGGCAAAACCGCGGAAGCAGAGTGTTCAGAGATCTTTCACAGCCCCATATCAAAGGACCTAAATTGCTGAAATCTCTCAGGCTATGTTCCCTGGAACGCAGACATCATTTATATCTGTAAAATCCTAAAAGGTATGGTTGCCAACTTACATTCGGAAACAACATCCTATTGGCATGACAAGCATCGAAGACTGTAAAATACTAACTCTGAAATCCAAAGGTGCAATATGCAAAAAAGAGAGAAAACCTTAAACATCTGGAACCTGAGGCTCTTCAAAACCTTGCCAGCTACCATCAGAAACAGTGTAAGATGCACAGGAGAAGCTTAAGAATGCACTGGACAACTTTGGCAGACCAGCTAAGCTGTGGGGCCTATGTAAGCTTAAGGTCTGCGGCTTCCAACAGCTTGGTCGACCTACAACTAAACCCACAAGCCTTGGCCCAGCCCGGGCTGTGGGGGTGAGGACCCCCGAAGATTTCAACAGTTATGCATCAGGAATAACTACCTCGTCTGCCAGTTACTACCTTATATATTACAATACCCAGAGGTACCTACCTCGTCAGAGAGCGCGTACTTTCCCTTGAGAATCTTCTTGTATAAACGTATTCTATCAGCGTCGAAGAAGGGGAAATCCCCGCGCAGCAGGATATAGGAGATGACTCCGACGGCCCACAGGTCGACGGCGTTAGTGTAGAGATGGCGGGAGACCATCTCTGGTGCGATGTATTCCGGCGTGCCACATATGGTGCTCATCAGCTCCTCATCCACTGACCTGACACCAAGCAAGGGGTACAGAAGCACATTATACATTACCAACATATCCTCATAAGAATGAACTTCTCCCCACACTCCCTGCCTATACCCACACACCATAGGAAGCATGGAACCCCTCCCAACACTCCCTGCCTGTACCCACACACCATAGGAAGGATGGAACCCCTCCCAACACTCCCTGCATGTACCCACACACCATAGGAATGAACCCCTCCCCACACTCCCTGCCTGTACCCACACACCATAGGAATGAACCCCTCCCCACACTCACTGCCTGTAGCCACACACCATAGGAATGAACCCCTCCCCACACTCCCTGCCTGTACCCAAACACCATAGGAATGAACCCCTTCCAACACTCCCTGCCTGTACCCACACACCATAGGAATGAACCCCTTCCAACACTCCCTGCCTGTACCCACACACCATAGGAATGAACCCCTTCCCACACTCACTGTCTGTACCCACACACCATAGGAATGAACCCCTCCCCACACTCACTGCCTGTACCCACACACCATAGGAATGAACCCCTCCCCACACTCACTGCCTGTACCCACACATCATAGGAATGAACCCCTCCCCACACTCCCTACCTGTACCCACACACCATAGGAATGAGCCCCTCCCCACACTCACTGCCTGTACCCACACATCATAGGAATGAGCCCCTCCCCACACTCACTGTTTGTACTCACACACCACAGGAATGAACCCCTCCCCACCTATACCCACACATCATAGCAATGAACCCCTCTCCACACTCCCCGCCTGCACCCACACATCACAGGAATGAACCCCTCTCCACACCTCTGCCTGTACCCACACATCATAGGAATGAACCCCTCTCCACACCTCTGCCTGTACCCACACATCATAGGAATGAACCCCTCCCCAAACACCATAAGAATGAACTCCTTCCAACACTCCCTGCCTGTACCCTAACATCATAGGAATGAACCCCTCCCCACACTCACTGCCTGTACCCTCACACCATAGGAATGAACCCCTCCCCACACTCACTGCCTATACCCACACATCATAGGAATGAACCCCTCCCCACACTCCCTGCCTGTACCCTCACACCATAGGAATGAACCCCTTCCAACACTACCTGCCTGTACCCACACATCATAGGAAAGAACCCCTCCCCACCTATACCCACACATCATAGCAATGAACCTCTCTCCACACTCCCCGCCTGCACCCACACATCACAGGAATGAACCCCTCTCCACACCTCTGCCTGTACCCACACATC
>JAYMFT010078235.1:0-14378 GCA_038088735.1 Panulirus argus
CTGCATACTCGCCCCTCTCTCTAACACTCTTGCATTTACCTCCCTAACCACCCCATCCATAAACAAATTAAACAACTGTAACGATCACTGAAATGAGATTACTCACAATCTGCTTTGGGACAGCCTGAAAGCAAGGGGTTGGACGGCATCCACCCGTGCGTTGTCACAGATAATCCTTGCCCATGAAGTCTTGCGGACCTCCTGCAGTTGAGCTGGAACACAACACAAGCAAGCTTAACGCTGAAACTCAGGTAGAGTGCAATTATACAGGCAGTGAGTAAAGTTAACGAGCCGTGGAATGCCACAGGGGCGTGCACCACAACCGTCCTCGTGTAAGTAAACTTGCAGTCCATTTTGGGAACGATGGAAGAGTGTAAGGCCTTAGGCACTTTAAACCTGGGATATTAAACCTCTAATATGAGTCTATTAACTTAAACAAATTCTTTGGTAGTATCATCAAAAACCCACTAACCTATATTGCTCTCGGCATATTCTTTTTCTTCCGGCACAATGCCACCCTGACCCAAGCGTAAATACTGATATTTTCTTGCCATTAAGAATGACCCCATAAAGAAGGAAATGTGTTTATTATCGGAGTTTTTGAGAAGAATAACAAGAAGAGCTGCGCTGAACTGAGAGCCTGTTTTTACAAAATGATTTCATCTATCCGAAACTCTTGAAAACTGACAGATTCTAAGGTAGTAAAATGCACAATTAGACCTACCTTCGGTAAATGATCCTGGTTGTCCTCCGAGGTCGTAGAAAAATCTGTCTCCCTTCTTGAGTCTGGCGAACTGATCTCCGACGACACACAAGAAGGTCCAGCCCAGGAGACCACCCGAGACCGGTTTCTCAGAGATGCCACCGACGAAGAAGTCGATGTCGTCGACGCTCTTGTAGACTTTGGAAAGTTGGTTGACAACCTGTGGTAAGATAGCGGTAAGCATCAGCATAATGGAGATACGAGAACATTATTGCCTTTCGGTAGTATATGTGAGAGATAATACTATGCATAGAGGCAAACCCTAAAGAACTGCAGAAGAGGTGATGTACTGTAAGAAAACATTGTTATTGGTGGGAAAAATAGATGTCATAGATATTATGGTTTGTAAGATATGCCTCGAGGATCGCTTGGCGCGAAATAACATCAAAGCTCAGATGCAGATCAAAATGAGAATAACCTCAGCATTTAAGGTGTTGTGGCGATGGCACGGGCTGATGAAGATGACGTTGTACAGAGTCAGGTACAAAATATATGCAAAAGGTGCCCCTCAGTATACTAGATAACAGTGCACCTCACCTATATACTTATCCAAAGTGTGGAAACATTCAGTTCACCCTAATCTCAGGCTCTTCAATGATTAGTTAAAAAGTAACTGTCATGGCCTCCCATTTCTATGATATCTGGTAATACCTCGACCTTATAGTGTTAGCCGAACGGCTGCCTAAACCCAATAAACCGTAATCTATCTATCTATCTATTCATTCATTTATTTCAGGAACTTCTTTCCAACGCAGCAATAATAAGAGGTGGGGCCCCGCGGGTGTAAAGTTTCCATTCCTGTATGGGTAAATTTACAATAACAGCATCCCGCACTTAGGAAAGTGATGTCAATGAGTACACAGATTAAGATAGACCCAAGTCAGTAACAAGACTTACTTCAGCACTGATCTGGTCTCTAAGATCTTGGAATGATTCGGCTCGAGGCAGACCGCAAATTTGTCGTATACTGTTGTATGTGGCTATGCCGTGGTCTCGTCCCCGATGCATGTTGATGCTCATCAAGTCCATACCAAAGCTAAATCGTGGGGTCTGTTGGGAGGCAGAAAGATAGGTTAATACCAATTAAGAAATAATGATGGAATAAATCAAACAGCGTGGTAATCGAATATCAAGCAATGAATTAGTACCGACAAAGTAAATGAAGAGATATGAAAAAAAATGAAAGCTTCCGTATGGAAGAACAACAGCTAAGTTACCAAAGGTTTAGTTCTGGAAGTGTAAGGATGGATGCAAGGGATACTGAAACTTGGCCACAGCTGCATATGCGGCACAAGTGAAGGAAGTTAGGGGAATTTCTTGAACTCAGTGGAGTCACTTATCACCACTTGAAGAATTATCATCTATGGTTCTTATCCCTGTAAATTCCTATAACTTATTCAGGCATGTATAATCATATTTCTAAGAACTATCACAAGAGTACGTATACCCTTATAATGATGATACATGCAACCCACCTGGAAGAGGTGATTCGACAGCTCCTGCGTCACAAAAGAGTCGAAACTTTGGCTGGCGAGCTGCGTGAAGCTTCGAGCGATCTCATCGAATCTTCCGTCTCTCTGAATGAGGTGTGGCGAGTTGAAGTGGTTACGAAGCTTGATATTGCTGGTGGCGCCTCCATCAGAAAACAGTCTGTTAGAAGGGCACAGTGCTAGAATCCCAACTCTCACAAGAACTTATAATGATAAGAAGAAATAAGCAGAATCTGCGACTAGTCTCGATAAGTGTGTCGTCTATAAATTTTATACCCCTTTTGCCTTCTGAACGCTGACACATGGGTAGTGTCCAGATATTCTTAATTTCTGTACTGTCGTCTGTGGTAGGACCCCGAAAACGAGCGTGTAAAGTTAGATATCTTAGCTCTTTCTCATATGGTATTTGCGTGCTTAGTTATATCGATATACGTAATGACAGCAGTGCATTTCATGTTCTTAAGAAACAAGAAATCATATCAGCATTACTTACCGGAGTGTTCCTTGTACAAGGGTATGACCGAATCTGAAGGCAGCAGTGGAAAATTCATTGTTCATATTTGGGTTTAAGTTGGCATTGTAGTCGAAACTGAAGCCACTTTGAAGGACGTTGATGCCGAAGGACTGTAAAAAGCTGTTACCTGCAAATAGGCATTGGAAGGTTAGATTTTGGAGCTTCTTACGTTGTCGCTAACTGAAGCCACACTGATCACAGTTTTCGTCTGTCATGGATGCTGACAATATTTTGGTTACTTTAGGAATATACAAAAACCTCACCGACAATGATGGGTAGCCACTCGTTGTAAGTGATGTGCTCAACCTGGCCGATGATGATCCTTCGAGCCTCTTGGAAGACTGTCTCGTCATTCCACCGCGGGTTGAGGCTTTGAAGCTCTCGGGCCACGCGGTTGTGCTGCCTTAACCACAAGATGTGAATGGCTGTAAGACCCGGCTGCTCGTTCGACCGCGAGTCACCTGTAGTGAGACAGGGATAACGTTGTGGTGATAATGTGGCGGTAGCATTGCTCTCATACTGGAGCAGTACTGCAATGAGAGAGTGGTAGTTTCCCAGATATACAAGGAACACAGAAATATTATGATATTTGGATCACTAGGACTGTTGCAAGGACACAGCGTTAGTGCTATAGTAGCATGCTGGGAATGTTTTAGTGTTACAGCGATATGATTCCAGTTACACAGTAATGGTAATGCAGTGATTTGGTGCTGATGTTATAATAATGTGTTGTACTGTGGCTCGTTAGCTTGCCATTCATTCCCGTCTCTTTTCCATCATCTGATAGTTCGGGAAGAAGCTACTCAACCACTCTCACAATCACTCTCGCTGCCGTCACCTCCTGTTACCCTAGTCCCCAAGTTGCAGTTCGGCGCCACAACCACATCCAATCTCATACGTATCGCGACAGGAATGGCCATTGTGAACGTTTTGAACAACTTTTACTGACTGTGTAAAGACTTTCAGTTTAACAGTTCAATTCATTCAAATGTTTCCCTTTAAGGCTGCTTGTGATAGTGGAAGATATCAGAAACTCACAGATTAGTGTGGTAAAAGGAGAAAGACATTCAGGTAATTCAAAGAGAAAAAAACTGGAAAGGAGGCGCTAATAATGTTTGTCGTGGACATGAAGAGGAATGTCTATGAAATCCATTCGTAAACGTATTTATAGTACTGTTTTCAACCACTTTAATGAGTAGATAAATTCATGTATTAACAATCCTGTTGAAGAAAACGTACTTCGCCGCATTCGAAGTAAACCTTTTGCCCACGAGTTTGTATCTATTACTACGAGTTGAATGAGACGAATCAAACCTTAAGTAGCTTGTTAGATCAAGATCATCAAAGCCTTTAATAATTTTGGATACCTGTATTAGATGACCTCTTAACCTTCTCTTTTCTAAGCTAAATAGTTTGAAGTCATTTGGTGGGCTCTCATTAGATTTGTTTATCAGTCCGGGAATCGTCATGGTAGCTCGACCCTGTACTCTACTCATTCTTTCTGTCTTTTTTTCAAGTAGTGTAACCAAAACTGAATACAATATTCCATTTCATTATTCTCTCTATATTTCATTTATGGCCCGGCCTTGATGTGGACTTTTGTCCGTGACTGGAGCCTTCATCATAAAAAAGAAAAACAATGAACCGTAACTGCTTATTTGCTTTTAGGTCACCAGAGATTATTAAGCCTAATTCTTGTTCCTGTTTTACCCTTTAGCAGTTCAAAAAAATTCATACTATGGCTTATCTCTTCGTCTTTACTACCGATATGTAATGTGAAGTTTTATACTTAATGATACTAAAATTCATATGCTACATATGAGCCCAGTCCATCAATTCACGTTAGTTTGAAGCTGCAGGTGTTCAAGTTTATTTGTAGATTTATTTCCCAGCTTAGTATCATCTGCGAATTTTTATACCTCACAATGCACCCATTATGAATATCATTGATATATATGAAAAAGAGAACTGGTCCCAAGACTGCCAAGACTGATCCCTGTGGCAAATCATTTGCTACTTCTTACCATTCCGAAGCTTGACCATTAATCGCAACTCTTTGATAAACGCAGTCAGCTAATTTCCTATCCACTGAGGCACAACCCGATCAACACCAAATGACTTAACTTTTGCTAGTAACCTTTGACCCGTAACTTTATCGAAACAGAGGACATCAGCTGCTTTACTTCGTCATACATGTTGATTATATCATAAAAAGATAAAGCATATGCATCAGACATTATCGACTTCTTTGGAAACACTACTGAAAATCGTTTATCAAGAGGTGGTCTTTTGAATGGTTAACAATTCTGTCTTGAATGATGGTTTCCATAAGTTACCAAATACTGGAATTAAGTTAACTGGACGGTAATTTCCGGGCAGTGACTTATTTCCTTTTTTTTTTTAATTGGTGTTACATTGGCAAAATTCAGTTCCTTTGGAACTTTCCTCAGAGCAAGCGACTTACTGAAGAGAGCAGCCAAGGACTTGATTATGTCATTCTTTGCCTTTTTCTTATAAAACCCGTCTAGACCTAATGTTTTGTTTACTTCTTTCTGCTTACAGTTGATAATATGTCTTCAACTTTTATGTCAACATGTTTCAAAACGTTCTCCTCTCTTATCAATGAAACTGGGTGAGGTACGTGATATGTTTTAAAACGTAAATACGGATGAAAAAAGAATCGTTTAAGATTTTTGCCATAGTTTCGTTGTGTTGAACCAAGTCACCGTTTTCCGTAATTAATGAACCAGCTGACTGGGTAATGACTCTCTTGTTTCTAACATAACTAAGAAATTCCTTGGCGTTTCTTTTCGCCATTTTCGCCAATATTCGCTTCATACGGACGTTTACTTTAAGTCTCTCAGCTTCTTTACGCAGATTTACATAATTTCCTCTATCATGTTGGTCACTGATCTCTTTGGGTTGCTTACGAGCTACTTTCTCACACAACAGGCGCCCCTATATTTCATCGTTCCACCACTTTGGCTCGTTATGGAAAAGACCGTCTTCTACGCACTGGAGCCTATGTTCACTCCACTGCTTTAGAAAATTTACCGACCATATCATCCTAGGTTTACCTGTCAAGAGTAATGTAAGGATCATTAAAATTTGCGAGCCTAAAATATCATGTTGACCAACATAACATATAGAGCTGAAAGTCACCTCAAAAGTAACTGGTCGATGATAACTTATACCAAACTTTTCTCCAACTTGAACATTTTTGACGAAATCTTCATTTGTAGTTAGACCTAAATCTAATATATTCTCGTCGCGAGTAGGTTTTTCAACTAATTGGTTAAGGGCACTAATCAAGCAAATTCAAGTTGATTCCGCACCTAGAGCTAAAGGAAAGGTACTCCCACTACCAACATACTGGTATGTTTAAATCCCCAACTTCTTTGTAGTCGTCTCCACTACAGTTTCTTGCTAACTGATTACAAAATCTTTCGTCTACCTCTACTGCCTGTACGGGGGAAGTGGGTGGGCTATAAACTAGCTCTTATATACATGTATAAAGTGTGACATTCTATGATGATGTGATGGTTATGTAACATGCAGTGCCACATTGGGAGTGATCCGGTGACACAGTAAGTCTATTGTAGTGATTCATTGTAATACTTGTAGTGTTAGAGTAGTACAGTGTTACAGTGAAACCGTTACCTGATACAATGGTAATATTCCATAATGTAATTCTTGTGTTAGTGTTGTGATACAATAATCCTCTGCAGAGGTAATGCATTAGGAGCAGTGATATATTGGAAATTTTGCAGTGACAGAGTGGTCTTATTACAGTGATATGGGTATAATGATGATACAGTGGTAGAGTTATAATGCTGCAATATCCCTGTAGTAATGGTTTAGCTGTAATGTCATACTGTTATCATGGCAGCGTACCAACGATGCAGTGATACCCTTACGGTGTTGCAAATTAACGGACTGACAGTGATTCAGTTGCAGTGATGTTCCAATAGTGTTACAGTGATGGTCGAGAGGTGTAATGGATGTTGTAGTAATGTTCCGGTTGTGCTGTGAACATAAAGCGATGCAACGATGTTCCAGCTGTGCAGTGATATTGTTGCAGTGATGTTCCAGTGTGCAGTGATAATGGTGCAGTAATACTGTGATATTCTTGTGGTGCTATGATGGTATTAAAGTTACGAAGTGATGCTTCAACGGTATTTCGATAATCTAACGGTGATACAGGGATGTTCCTGTGGTACACGGTAGTGTTACAGTGATGTAGTGATGCTTTAGTGGTGTTGTGATAATCTGACGGTAATGTAGTGATGTTCTAGTGGGGCAGTGATAATTTCACAGTGAAGTTTTAGAGGCGCAGTGATAATCTTAAGGTTATTCAGTAATATTCTAGTGGCAGTGATAGAATTTCAGTGAGGTGGTGATGCTCCAGCGATGCAGTGATATTGTTACGGTGTTGTAGTGATGTTCCGGGAATGTAGTGAGAGTGCTGCGATGTTGCAGATATTATCCTGTAGAGCAGAGGTAATGTTCAAGTGATACAGTGAGGTTCCAGTGATGTAGTACTAGTGTTACGGGGATGCAGTGATGTTTGATTGTGCTGTGAATGTTACAGTGATTGACATTCTAGCAATATAGTTATAGTGCTACAGTGATAATCCAAAGGTGCAGTGATTGTGTTACGGTGTTGCGGTAGCGTTCCGGTAAAACATCGACAATGTTAAAGCAAAGCAGTGATTTTTCATCGGTGCAGTGATAAAGTGATGTGATGATGCTTCAGCGGTAGTGTGATAAGCTATCAGTGATACGGTAATGCTACAGAGATGCAGTGACAGTTACAATGATATTACAGTGTACAGTGATAGTGGTACAGTAAATACTCTTACAGAAATGCAGTGATACAAACTACAGCCCTGTAGTTACAAACTAATACAGTTGTATAGTGAGTGATAGTGTAGGAACTTTAAGATGATACGACTGTAGTGTTGCAATGATGATATGGTCCTTGAGGACGACAGAGAACAAGACCTGATGGCCAGGGATGAGGTTATTTGCTCGAGGATAGTAATAGATTCCTACATTCGTAGGAGATGGGACAACACACAACGGATGGCCTCTTCCCCACCCACCACACTCTAGTGATGACGAAGGACCAACCTGCCAGGAAGCAGCGAGCTCCACGTTCCAGCGCCTCGCACTCGCCGCCTTGGTCAGGGTTGATGGGTAGAAGGTCTTCTCCGGAGGTCTTCATCAGTCCGTTCCTGAAAGTCCTTAGATTCCGCTGCTCCTCTAAGGTGGACCCGTAAACCGATGACGCGTCTATCCAGTGAGTCAGCTGGTTCACCTGTCAATGGGAGGTATCTAGAATCAGTCTACTCTTCTTTTTCATTCTTGGGAAAGTATCGGATGCAGGTGCTGGTACTCAAATCAGACTTGGAGCTGCAGGCGACGAAGATGGCTATCAGAGAGAGAAGGGGTCCGGAAACTTTTCCCTTCTTGTGTTAGATTTCTAAAAGTGAGAACAGATAAAAGGATCCAAACAAGGAGAGCTCCTCTTCCTCGAAAGCTCAGGCTGGGATGTCTGAATGTGCGTGGATATAGTCAGAATGAGAAGGTGAGAAAGGTAGTATGCTTGGGAAGAGGAATCTGGGTGATCTGGCTCTGAGTGAAGCAGTTCAAGGGGACGGTAATTGCCAGGGGGTAAAATCTGGTGTTAGTGTAAGGGCGAGAGCAAAGGAGGAGGTGGCGCCTCAACTGAAGGAGAAATTGCGGAATGTGTTAGAGAGAGTAAGGAAGTGAGTCCCAGACTAATGTGCATAACTGGTAGTGGGAAGAGAGAGGAAGAGGCGATTGTTCTAGGAGCTGCTGAGTGAATACGTCAGAAAATTTTGATAAATGAGATCAAGTATTCGTGATGATAGATTTGAATGCAAAATTGGGTAACATGGTAGTCGAGGGTATAACTGGAGGGCATAGGGTACCTAGTGTGAATGAGAATAGTTAGCATCTTGTCGAGTTGTGCTGAAAAAGGACTGTTAATTGGGAATACCTGGCTAAAGGGGGAGACAGAGCGTACAAATTACTACATTGATGAGAGGGGTTGATGGTGAGCAGGTATTACTGGATCATGCTCTAATTGAAAGGCGTGCAGAGAAGAGATTGTTGTAAGTGAATGTACTGAGAGGGATCACCTCAAAGTTGAGGCGAGCGTGAAAGTTTGTAATGACTTTAAGAAAATTGGAATTGACAAGAGAAGGAAAGTGAGTAAGCCTGGAAAGAGGTTCTGTCCGGAAATACCTCGAGCTTCGGCGAGGAATGGCATGAGGTGAGGATAAACAATACTAGAGCAAGAAATGAAAGGTGTTGGTATGTACAGCTTACATGTGCGGAAGAAGTATGTGGCTTGCGGAAAGTAAGTTACGAACACTAGAGAAAGGGTAATGAGTGCTGAAATAGAAAAGTTAGGCTGTTAGTGAAAGAGATAAAATGATTATATGGTCGATACCTGCAGGGAAGGGGTATGAGTGACTGGGAGATGTATACGAAAAAGCGGCAGGAGTCAAGAGGAAAGAGCAAGGGCTGAAAAACAGAAAATGAGAGGGGGTTGTAAACGTATCGACAAACTTCAGAAAAAACAAGAAAATGTTTTCGAGGGAAATTAAGAGCATGAGGAAAACAAGAGAACAAATGGGAACAGATGGCGAAATGATAACAGGCAAAGAAGAGATAGAAAGGAGATGGAGGAAGTGTTTTGAAGGACTGTTGAACGTGTTAGATGAAAGGTGGTTGGTGTAGGGTATCTGTGACGTGGAGGTATACGGAGCAAGAGAGTCATGAAGAATGGTTTGCTGAAAAGAGAAGAGGTGGTGAAACTCTTGAGGATGGTGATGTGTGGTAAAAAAAAAAAAGAAAAGGAAAGGTGGGCGGCATGGGTCACTTCATTGTTGAATGGTTCGTTAGGATTTTCATCACTTGCATGGTTTAAGGTGAAGTGCCTGAGGATTAGCAGAATGCCTGTATAGTGCCAATGTATACAGGCAAGGGGTGACAACAGCGATTGTTCGAATTACAAAGGTATAAGTTTGTTCAGTATACTTGGTTACTAGTATTGGAGAGTGGTGATTGGAAGGGTGATGGCATGCACAGAGCATCAGACTGGGAAAGTTTCAGGAGTGGTAGATAAAGTGCGGATCAGGCGTTACTTTGAAGAATTTGTGTGAGAAATAATTATATAATGACAAAGATATGCATGTGACATTTATGGATCTGGAGAAAGCGTCTGGTAAGGTTGAAAGAGATGTTTTGTGAAAGGTATTACGAGTATATGGTGTGGGAAGAAAGCTGCTAGAAGCAGCGAGGAGCTTACATCAGGAAAGTGAGGCGTTCGCGCAAGTACGAGGAGAATAGGGTGAGAAGTTCCAGGTCAAGATGGGCTTGCGACAAGGGAGTGTGACGTTACCACGGCTGTTTAATATTTTTTTTCGATGGGGTGGTGATGGAGGTAAATGCGAGAGTCTTGGGGAGAGGGACGGGTCTGTAGTCTGTTGGAGGGAAGAAGGCCTAGGAGATTAGTTATTTGTTGTTCGCTGATGACACAGGTCTACCGGCAAACTCAAGACCAAGAATTGCATAAGCTGGTACCTGAGTTTGAGAGAGTGTAAGAGAGAAGAACGTCAAGAATTGATGTAAATAAAAGTACGGTATAGAAGAGTAGAGAGACTGAATGGTTGAAGTGTGAATTTATTTGAATGGAGATAACCTGGTGGAAGTGGAACGTTTTAGATAACAGAGAGAAGACACGGTAGCGGTTAGAACCATGAGAACTGATATGAGCCACAGGGTGGGTGAGGGGGGCTAAGGTTCAGGGTGCATTGAGGAGTGTGAGGTTAAAGATGGGCATATTTGACGGTATAGTAATCCAGAGAGTGTTGTATGGTTGCGAGGCTTAAGACAGCAAAGAAAAAAATGGAAGAGGATGAATATGTTGGAGATGATATGCTTGAGTTCTGTATGTAGAGTGAGCAAAATTCATCGAATTAGAAACGATATGGTAGTAAGAAGAGTATGATGGAGAAAGCTGGATGGGGTGTGCTGAATGGTTTGAACACATGTAGAGGATGAGAGGAGAGAGGCAACTAAGAGGTCATATGTGTTAGAGGTGGAAGAATTAAGGAGGAGGAGGAGATTGAATTAGAGATGGAAGGATGGAGTGAATGATGGTATAAGTGATCGGGGCCTGAACATGCAGGAGGGTGTGAGGGGTACATGGGGTACAGCAAATTGGAGCGATGTGGGATAAAAGGGGATGACCTGCTGTCAGCGCGCTGAACCAGAGCATATGGAGCGGTCGGAGGGAAACTGCGAAAAGGTGAGTGAAGTATGGCTGTGGTCAGAGTGTTCTGATTTCGGTGCAAATGAGCAAATATGGCTGTCCTTTGTCTGTTTTTTGGCGCTGCCTCACTGCGCGAGAGAAAGCGGTCATGTATCCAAAAAAAAAAAAAAAAGAGTAGTTGTGTGCTTTTGTAGGTGTTTATACATATATCCAAGTTTGCTGCAGGCATCAAATTAACAACCAGTTGTATGGGGAGGATGAAAAGCTGTGTTTGCTCAGAGCCAGCTGCTCTATACGGGACGCTAACTACTGCACCCAACTACGCCATCTCGTACAAATGGTTCTGAGAACTTGACTCTTCAGTGGATCAGGTCATTCAGGAGAGACTAAAAGTTCACAGTTGATATTGTTTTTACTACAAGTTTCCAGAAATTTTTAGAAATTTGACATTTGTCTGTCTTCTGTCGTTCACACAAGTTCGTTCTTAATCAAAACTTATGAGGCGCTTAGTCGTATTAAACAACTGTCTTTGACACCTTTAGATAGGGTCCTCAAAACCACTGTTCTACAAAAGCTTTATGCATCATCAGTCTGCCGGATGATCTAGCTTTTAATTTCATATGGAGAAATACGAAGGAATTTCAACGGCAACGGACCCTTGCTTCCTTTCGAGGCTGTTTGTGAAAATGTTCAAAGATATTTGGAATATGTCCAAAACTCACAGCTTAGTGCAGTAAGAGAAAGAAGACATGCAGCTGATTCAGAGAGTGAAACATGCAAGCAGTAATTAAGTCGCAAATAATAAAGGAAAATATATGTCAAGTTTACTCTTAAACATATCTATAGCGCCACTTTTACTTTGATTGATAAATCAATCCAAGTATTAACAATTCTGCTGGAAAAATGAAATCGACGTATCGGAAGCGAAGTACGACGTTGTTCCTTTAACGCGTGCGAAATCAGACGAATCAAGCTTTAAGTATCTTTACATGAGTTTACATGAGAAAGACAAACAACAGGAGGCCTGATTGGCCCACGACTGGGTTGTCTGTTAAAGAAAAAAAAAAAAAAAGGAGTTAAACTTGACAAGAAAATGTAACTCCGTTCAGCAATTTTTTCAAGCTATCACCGACTCCCCGCTGCTGTACATTAACCTTCAACTGTCCCCGTTACCGCTGTCGTTTATACAGTTTATTTCTGGCGGTTTCCTCAGAATATACCTAAATTTATAAAATATTTGTCTAAATGAGTTTTGAAGGTATTTATAGACTAAGCATTCACTACGTCTGACGGTAACTTGTTCCAGTGCTCAACACGCCTATAGGAAAAGAAGCTTTTTCCCAAGTCCATACTACATCTTTTACTCCATTTTACCTGGTAACCGTATTTTCTTGTATTTCGAAAAGATATTCGTGATCTATTTTATCGAACTTGTTCAGAATTTTGAACACTTAGATTAAGCTGCCGCGGTCTACTTTTTTTTTTCTTTTAAGGGAGAAGAGACCCAAACGTTTTAGCTTCTCTTCGTATGCCGGATTTCTAAGGGATGGGATCAATTTTGTCACGCGTCTTCGTACTTACTCTAATCTTTCCTCGTATGTTTTATAGTTTGGGGACCAAGACTGGACTGCATATTCAAGATGTGGTCTTACTAGAGAATCATAAATTGTGGGAATTGTTTCTGGTGTTTTGTAATCTATGTTCCTGGCTATGAAACCTAACATTTGGTAGCCTTTTTTACTTGCTGGTTGACACTGTTTAGTGTACTTCAGGTTATTGCTAATGACAACACCAAGGTCCTTTTCTTCATTTACTTTACTTAGAGAGTTTCCGAATAGTTTGTAGTCATAACGTATATTCTTGTCTCCAAAGTGCCTAACTTTACACTTGTCTATATTAAACTTCATTTGCCACCTGTCTGACCACTCTGCTAGTAAGTTAAGATCTCTTTGAATCATTTCGCAGTTCCGCCTGTTTACAGCTCCACTTCCTAGATTAGTGTCGTCAGCAAATTTGGAGATCTTAGATATGAGACCGAGTTCTAGATCATTAATGTATATTATGAAAAGAATGGGGCCAAGGACGGATCCCTGTGGCACACCACTCGTTGAGTCTAGCCAATCTGAGGCTTCGCTGTTTAATGCTACACTCTGCTTTCTTCCGGTAAGCCAGTCTGATCCATGTACAGAGTTCTTCACCGATTCCATGTGCTTTGAGTTTATGTAAGTCTCTTGTGAGGTACTTTATCTAAAGCCTTTTGGAAATCTAAATATACTACATCAGACGGCATTTTTTCGTCCCAGTTATGATCAATAACATTAAAAGATTCTAGTAAATTTGCCAGGCAGGATCTTCTATTGCGAAAACCGTGTTGATTGTCCAGCATAATTTTGTGATCCTCTAGAAAAGTGACAATTTTATCTCGTATGATTTTTTTCATCATTGTACCTAGCACTGACGTAAGGCTAATTGGACAGTAGTTCAAGGCACACTCTTTGTCTCCTTTTTTATATATAGGAGTAACATTTGCTAGTTTCCAGTCATTTGACACCTGACCATCCCATAGAGATTTGTTGAATATTTTTTATATGGGGTATGTCATCTGTTTCCCGACCTCTTTTAAAAATCTTGGAGCTAAGTTATCTGGGCAGTTGGATTTGTTAGGATTTAGTTGGTCCAGGTATTTAAGTATTTCAGAGCTCTTTATTTTTCTAATCTTCAACTCTTCTTCATCAGATCCTTGAAATGTTTTCATTGGTTGCGGTATTTGAGATATTTCTTCAATTGTGAATAAGGAGTTAAAAGAATAATTTAGTATGGTAGCCATTTCGCTGTCGTCAGTAGTTAGTGCGTCACGTTCGTTTCGTAATGGTCTAATTCTTTCTTTTACTGACTTCCATTGTCTTATATATTAGAAGAATTCCTTAGGACTCTTCTTAACTTTCAAGGAAATTCTTTTTTCTTCCTCGCGTTTGCTCTGTCTTATGACCTTACACTCTCTTTGGATTTTGATTAATTACTGACGATTTTCATCGGTTCCCGTAGCTCTGAACTTCTTATATGTGTTTTCTTCTTTTGGCAGATTAGTCCTTCTGTTCTCCTATTCAACCATGATGGTTTTGAAATGCTGCAAGTTCTCTTTGTAATTTGTGGAAAATGTTCATTTTCAATCTCGTGTTGTGTGTCTTTTTAGAATTATTCCACATTTCCTCTACTGTGTGAACGTCAAGAAGTTTTGTCCAATTGGTACTGCGAATTTCGTGCCTAATGTTTTCAAAATTTGCTCGCCTGTAATCTGGGATC